>CABFVX010003653.1:69502-80665 GCA_902151425.1 Timema shepardi | reverse complement strand
ATTTTGTGGAGAACACCTGAGAAATGAAACAATGATTCTATATCTGTATCTTATGTGCAGAGCTCCTGAGCAATGAAACAATGATTCTATATCTCTATCGTTTGTGTAGAACACCTGAGCAATGAAACAATGATTCTATATCTGTATATTTTGTGGATAACACCTGAGCAATAAAACAATAATTCTATATCTGTATCTTTTGTGTAGAACACCTGAGCAATGAAACAATAATTCTATATCTGTATCTTTTGTGTAGAACACCTGAGAAATGAAACAATGATTCTATATTTGTATCTTTTGTGTAGAACACCTGAGCAATGAAACAATAATTCTATATCTGTATCTTTAGTGTAGAACACCTGAGAAATGAAACAATGATTCTATATCTGTATCTTTTGTGGAGAGCACCTGAGCAATGAAACAATGATTCTATATCTGTATCTTTGGTGGAGAACACCTGAGCATTTAAATAATGATTCTATATCTATATATTTTGTGCAGAACACCTGAGCAATTAAACAATAATTTTATATCTGTATCTTTTGTGGGGAGCGCCTGTGCAATGAAACAATAATTCTATATCTGTATATTTTGTGGATAACACCTGAGCAATGAAACAATGATTCTATATCTGTATCTTTTGTGGAGAACACCTGAGCAATGAAACAATAATTATATATCTGTATCTTTTGTGGAGAACACCTGAGCAATGAAACAATAATTCTATATCTGTATCTTTTGTGGAGAACACCTGAGCTATGAAACAATGATTCTATATCTGTATCTTTTGTGGAGAACACCTGATCAATGAAACAATTATTCTATATCTGTATCTTTTGTGGAGAACACCTGAGAAATGAAACAATGATTCTGAGACCAATGTAGCGGCATCCAAACACCAAACATCCAAGCGAGTCCCAAAATACCCTAATCCCTAAACAAATCACAAACAAAATGAAAAAAATTGTTTAAATTATAGATAGTGCACCTGAGGAGTCATTCAAAGTTTTGGAATTGATCGCAAAAAACACTAAACCACAATGTTATTGGTGAATATAAGATTGGGCCAGCTTGTCAGGTCACTATTGAAGCAATACTTATACAAAATAATCTAAAAAGCAAATTTCAAAAGTGTATTTATTGAATAATAAGAGAGGCCAACGTATTTTTGAAATATCTGATAATATCAGTCGAAATTTTGTTGAGAAAATTAAAGTAAATGGGCAATTTTCTCCGCCAGTAGATGAGGCTACAGATAGAAGAATACACTTACTGTTACCTGCCTCTTAATATTCATCATTTTAATTTTTATTTAAATTTAATAACAAAAATATATTATATTACGGCCTTTACACAAGTGTGCCGTAAAAATATTTTACTGTAATAAGTGTGTCCTGGAGCGTAAAAGGATGGGAATCCCCGCTGTAAGGGTTATTTTACATTTCACATTTGACATGGTACCGATGGCTTTGCTTCCCCTCCAAAAGTTATTGCTAAGCATTTTATGGGTCAAATAAATCCGTCAACCTCGGTTGGGTTTGAACCCACTAACATCGGGTTTTGTTGCGAACACTTTATCCTAAGATTATTGAGGTTGACTCGTGAGTTTAGTGAATTAAACGGATAGCCAAACTGTGCTGTATAGTGATATATTTGACCTGTAGACTATAATAGCTTCTTGTATCATCATTTCTGGAAAAACTATCTAATAGACTATCACAGTTGACTTATCGTATGTATTTTTATCGTGCAGTATTGTACTTGTATACAACAACTCGCTTCACTCGTTGTGGGCTCCGCCCCCAAACGCCCAGTGAATGTAAACTAATGTAATTCCAGCGTTGTTTTGAACATTGATTTATTTTTACATTATTTATTTATTATTTATTATTTAGCACCACGTCTTACTACCCGTTCGGGTTATATGCTTTAAGTACTAATTACGCTAATGGATTAGGAATTAGGAAGGTTGAATTAAAGGAAATGAATCCGCATTTGCGTGTAGGGAGGGTGGAAAACCATTTAGGAAAGACCACCCCAGTTCACCCGACTGAGATTACAACCTTGATCTCCCCGTCTTCAGCAGTTGAGCTTAACACGACTAGCGCGCTAGCCAATTTATTTTTACAATTTTATGATTCTAGCTGTCCCATAATTGTGTAAAAAAAAATGTGTGTAAAGTGTGCATAATTTATCTAAAATCAAAAAAATCTTGCTTTGGTGCAATCAGTTTTTTGATAGGTTTTACCTTTTAGCCCCAAGAGGCCTCCAAAGAAAGGTTCACACCGACTTTAAAGTTTCTCCACAATTTTGAATTTTTTTTTCAGGGGTTAAAAATTAAAATGTCTAACTTTTTGGAATTTCCTCGTCGGTTACAGGCTATAAGCTATAAGTATGCCAAATTTCAAACTTCTAGCTCATCCGGAAGTGGGTGAACATTAATGTCAGTAAGTGAGTGAGTCAGCCGTGTGGCTTTATAGTAGTATAGTTAAGTGAAGTGATATAATGTAGCCTTTTGTATTATAAGTCAAAGCTATCATATAGAAAATATAGGTTTACCCTTTCAAATTGATTAATTAACGGCTTGGGACTGGATGATGTGTCTGTTTTAATCTTAAGCTAGATTATAAGGTAAATGAAACTACAACAGGCCCAGTAAACCGGTAGTGAAAAATATATAGCTTGAATAAAAAACTGACCCATGGCACAGGCTGAAAAAAGTAGTGGATTTGAAAACCGTCATATTCTTTTTTATCAATATTATAATATTATAAAACTAATTATTATACTATTTTAGTAAGGCTGGTCGAAGAGTTAGAGCACTTCCATCTTTCATAGAAACACCAACAAGAAATTTAGGATAATTTTGGGAGGACATAATGACTAATTTATCCTGAACAGGTTATACCGAGGGTGATTCTTCAACCTCCCTCCAGGAAAATAAAGGGTCAATTTCCTCCCATTATAGCACGGTTACTCTCTCCCCCCTTAAAGACGGTGCCTAAACGTGACGTCACGGCAAGTCAAGATAGGACTTCACATGTGTTTACATTTATTTTTTTCGGTAACATTGAAACAAACACCACGAATTATTAAATAATCCTAATAATAGTCTTAATTTGTTGCAACCATGACTGTTCAGAAAGAAGTTATAAGAAAGTGTCTATAGTTCAGGATACTTGGGCTATAGACCAAAAATGGCCTATAGGAATATTACTGTCAGGATCTAGATTAAAATAGTTTTTGGAAGCATTTGTATGTCTAGTATAAGAAAAAATAAATTTATAATTTTGAAGTACCAAAAAGTAGATTAGGTGTTTATACTCGTCAGTGAAAGAGGGGAAGTGTTATCATAGGATAAAAAAAAGAGAACTCTCAGTTCTAACTGCTAAGTTCATGCCTTCCTATTCTATTTTGCCCATTGGCGTCTAAATGTGACTGCAATTAGAGTGCTTAAGTGTGTCAAATTCAGATAGAGCCCTCTTCCCAAAAATAGTTTCTAATTCACACAATAGGAAATGTCATCCACTTCGGTGGCCGTGTGGTCTAACGCACTACTGCTGAAAACGAGGAGATCGGGGTTTGATCCCAGTTGGGTTCACTGAAGGTGGTTTTTCCTAAACAGTTATCAATCTCATTACACGCAAATTTGGATGCACTTCCACTCAATTAGAACCTTCCCGATCCCCAAACCATTAGTTAATTTTATACATAGGCGTATAACCCGAACGTGTAGTAAGACGCGGTGCTAAAAAAAAATAGTAAGAAATGTCGTTAAATTATTCCGATGAAAATATTTTGTGTAAATTACCAATGTTGCTAGTGTTGTTTTGTTTTTTAACTGGCCCATTTGTTTTGTTGGTCTGATTTTGGAAAAGGTTCCCATTTTGTTACGAGTGTTAGTGTACCGGCCAGGTTAAACTGATGAATGGCCATAGAACTGGACTGGGCCGTGTATGTATGTATAAGCTTGTATGTATATGTGTGTGTGTTGTGTTTCGTGTATGCTTACGAAGCGACGTGTCCTGGTAGTCGTAATGTCAGCGGCTTCTGAATGTGATTTGTGTCCTCGCATCCGCGAATATACACAACTCTAGGTCCTCCACCCCTCCCCTCCACTGTATCATCCCTACCACTACACTCCCTCCTCAATATGTCTACCTCCCCCTCCCCAGATGGGCCCACGTGGTGTTAAGCTGGGTTCACACGGTGACGATTGTTTCAAAAAAACTCATGGTATTATTTTTTTTAGCGATAGTTGATGGGTAATCATTATTTTTAATGAGTTATTAAAGGTTAAATATCACTCAACTTTAAAGGAATCGGTTTTTTTAATAAATTAATTTAATTCATCTAACTAGTTTGTAATTATTTTATTAAAAATATAATTGTTATCAGTTTATAAATATACTATTTAATGGTTTTTGTTTTTGTATACTACTACTGTATGTAAACCCGCCTCGGTGGCGTAGTTATCTAGCGTGCTAGTTTCATGTTGTGCTAGACTTCCGAGGATGGGCAGGTTGAGGTTCGAATCTCGGTTGGGTGAACTGGGGATGGGTTTTCCTAAGCAGTTTTACACTCTCCCAACATGCAAATGTGGTTTCATTTCCTCTAAATTAAACCTTCCCAATTCTTAAATCATTATATTAATTAGTACTTAAGTGTAAAAACCCGAACGAGTAGTAAGACGCGGTGCAAAATAAATAAATAAATATTGTATGTAACTAATGAATAAACTTAATATTAACTAAAGTGTATTTAGTTGCATAAGGGTTGTATTGGTAGTTACATATTCTAAGGGGTCACTCTCACAAAAGACTGGCTTTCAAGCGCCTGGGAAGTAAGGGTCCAGGTTCAGGACCTGGACAGATTTACTGACGTTTGTTTTTCCTAAATGGTTTATCCATTCTTCCACCAAGTAAATGTGGATGCATATCGTTTATGTTTTACCTAATTCAGCCCTACCTCAATAGTATAAATATGGGGACAAAACGGACGGGTAGTAAGAGGCGGGACGCAGAGAAATCTATAGCTTCATCTAGGGTAGTTCTTCCCAAACAAAGTGTTGTAGTTTTAAACCCACAAAATGCATCGCAACTTTATTTGAGGGTATTTTACTGATAACAATTATTTCATATAAATAAACAAGTGTTCCAGTTACTATTAACGTTCATTGAAAAACAATCCGACATTTTACTATAGTAGTTATAATTTTAATTTACAATTTGATTTGATGTTAATGTATCACACTTACTCAAATGTGTCACGGTGACTCGTCCCACAAAATACGTCTTCATGCAAAGTAGGGTAAAGACATATTGATACAAAAAAAAAATACACCAATGTATTTACAAAATAATCGATGTATTTGTATCGATTAGTATTCTATATATCACCAATTTATCGATATTTCATAAATCGAACTAGCTTATAGAGCTAGTAAATTAAATCTATTTTCTATAATTTTATTAACTGAGTTGATCCTCTATTTTTAATAAACATGTCAACTATTTTCGACAGATAAATAAAACAACAAAAAGATAGACTACTTTTTCCAGATTGGTTTTTCTATTTATTTTTTTTAAATATGCAAAAACCTTTCCCTTGACGCGCGTTCCCTACTCTCACCCTTAAGGCCCGGTCTTATGACTACCGGATAAATCTTGCTATCGAGAGGTTAAAGTTAGCGACCAGATAAAGTTTATCAACCACTGTAATATTTTACACGTATTATTAACTGAATTTATCTGCCAGATAGCTTATCTGAAGGATAAATATATTTTTATGCAGAACACGCAAGGTTGGTACTGTTTTAACTGGTGCGCGCATGCGTATAAGCTCTACTGCAAACGCTACTACCTGGCAAGTGGCGACAACGCTCAACATTTGTTAAATAATGGCGGCTAAACGAGTGCGACCAAGCAGATGGCGTCACGTGGGCGCAGAAGCTAAGATGGCTTGCAAGTATTCTTTTCGGTGTCTGCCAAAATTTGGTCAATAGTTGTGTGCAACATTTACAACATTTAATTTATTGTACCTATATTTTTATAATTTGTTCTTATATAAATATAACTCTACAAATAGTTTGTCATTTTATATAAAAGTGTGTTTTAGTGTGTTTAAAGTTTTAACTTATCGACCCAATATAAATATTTATCAGCCAGATTAATATATATCCAGGAGTCATAAAACTGGCCCCTACTGGATGATTTTAAAATTAAAAGCATTTGTATACGACCAAAATGAAAAAAAAAAAATTGCTTTTGACTTCGGATTCCAGATTTTCTTCGCAATTTTCGAGCTTCTCTTCAACTACGCTTCGCTTTTTTTTTTAAGTGACCTTCGCACATCCCTAGCTATGAATAGTTTAATAATGGGAGTATGACCACGATGTTGTTGGCATGAAGTTATATGTTCTAACACTTAGATTTTCATATAAGTACTTTTAGGGATGCATCTAACTTAGTGGTTAGAATTTCTTTCTCTCAAAGAAGGAGAAGAAACACAGTTGTGTCACATGGTCTGAGGCATTGTGATCCAGCTGGCGGCCCATGCCTATTGAAAATGTGGCCTTCACAGAAAATCAAAGAGCAAACCTTCGGTGTCTCATGTGAAATATATAATGATTCAAATAAAAATATGTATTTAAAAAAGTCAGGATAGCATTTTAATGTGTATTTATTTTACTAATAAAAATTGGTTTATATATATATATTTAGGTTGTTTTATGAAATGAGTGAGCGTGCATATTTCATAATCCTTGTTTGGTAGATTAATACATTTTTTCGGCAGTAAAATTTGAAAAATTCTACCAACAAAAAATACAATTTATAATTATTGTAAGTAATTGTTTATTAAGTGTTTTTTTTAGTTTAATATATGTTGATGGCATTACTAAATAAATCAAACTGATAGTCTGATTTGGGCCTTGGAATTAAAAAAATGGACCCCCCTGGTTTAAGGCGCGAATCTCGCTGTAACACTATACTGCTGATGGTGGGGTGTACTGAAAGTGGGTTTTCTAAACGGGTCTCCACTCTCCCTCCACGCAAATGTGGGTACACTTCTTATAAATATAATTTCTATAATCTCTAAAGTTCATTAGCCTAATTATTACATAAGTGTATAACCCGAACGGATATTAAGAGGTGGTGATAAAATAAAATTAAAATAAAGGAAGAATTTGTATTATTATAATTAACACCACGTCTTACTACCCGTTCGGGTTATACGCACTTACGCTCATGTGTAATGGTAAGGTGATTGTGAGATGAAATGGAGGACCTANTAATGTGTAATGGTAGGGTGATTGTGAGATGAAATGGAGGACCTACAGTTTAACGTGGAATACGAACCACGGTGGAGGCCTGGCATTCCCCACATTCACAAGATGTCTTGTCAGAGGTGAAGGAAGGGTTTGGTAATTAGATAAAACTGTGCCGAGACCGAGGATTGAACCCCGGCCGCCAGCATAGAAGTCTGACACCTTACCTCTAGACCACCAGGTCACCTTAAAGGAAGAAGAAAGAAAGATCTATTTAGAGGTAATATTTCAACGGGAGATCCATTTGTAGTTTCCCGGTGTTCAAGGATTCCAGGCCTAATCCACAATATGTGTGAAAATGGAAATCCACGCCAAGACATTTATAACAGTCATCGCGATAAGTAGGATTGCCCAGAGGACCGAGGCGTCCGTATAAGTGTGAGTAGTCATATTAGGCACTAAGAGAGAGAAGAAAGGTCCGGGAGTCGACGGGTAGAGAGAGGTGCGCTTTGAGTTATGCGCAGGCGTCGATATATATTAAATCTTGATTCACGCAAAATTGAGAGCGGAATATTCTCGAGTGGTTTCAGCAATTCACAGGATAGAAGAAAGGTTTGTTAACCCATGAGGCTTTGCAACCTGAAATAGAAACAACCGGCTTCGATGGTCGCGTGGTCTTAGGCGTCACCCTCTCAATAGACCTGACTGATGATGACCGGTATATCACGGTTCTAATCTTAGTCGGGTGTATTGAAGGCTGTTTTTTTTTCTAAATGGTTTTACACTCCCTCTCTCTCTCTCTCTTCCTCCCTCCCCTTCTAATGCGGGTACATTTACACTACATTCAACCTTCCTCATCCTTAATTCATTATCGTAATTAGTACATATACGTATAACCCGAATAATAATTAAGATTCGTCGCTTAAAAAACTACACAGAGCTATTTTCAAAATGTTTTATTTTCAATTATATAAACTCTTATTTATTTTAGTATTTTTTTTAGCACTTCATCTTACTACCCGTTCAGGTTATACGCTTATGGCTTCAAAGATAAGGAAAATTATATTAATAGGAAGTGTACCTACATTTGGGTGGAGGGTGATTGGAAAACAATATTGGAAAAAACCATCAGTATCTACAACCGAGATTCGAACCTCGATCTTACCGTCATTGGCAGTCTAGGCTAATGCGAGAGTAGCGCGTTACTGCACACAGCCACTGAAGTGGTTTTTAATGTTATTGCCCCAATAAATGGTTTTATAATAGAACAATAACAGCACACGTTCTTTTAACTTAACGAGTTATTTTGAATTATTTTACAACAGTAGACACAGCTGTATTCTTGTATCTCGCATTTTTAGACACATGTGCGTCCATTCTGATCGGTTGTTTTTGAAATTTGATTTGGTCTCTCGAGCAGATGTCGCACAGGACCGAGGAAGCTGAAACAATTTCAAGTCACGCTTGTTCAGACAAACGCAGAGCGAGATGATGTCTTGTGATTGGCTCGGAGCTCATCGCTTGATCGAGTTTCTGTTCTCTTCTGGTTTTTCGACGAAAGTGTGAATCATCCATATTAATAAGTAATAACCGAACTTGTTGGCATTCCACCATCTTTAAAATATTCCGAAATATACGATTTTATTGCTAAGAAGTCATTTTAAATATTATTTTGAAGTGGTTTGTTATTTTTTATAAAATAATAAAAGTATACTACTTTTCATTAATTTAGCTTATAAAGAAAATACCACAAAAAAAACAGATAAGTTCAATTTAAAGAAAATATTGAGAATAACTTTTCATAAAAAATATTTAATCTCGGTAATGTGTCACTTTATCCAATTTGTTTGGATCTTAATGTATTACTTGTATTCCAAGACGCTTTAACCTAGTCGCACTCGGTAACATGTCTGCTTGGTAAACTAAATATCCCGGATTCGATTCTTGTCATAGAAGTAAAATGTATCGATGGTTAAATTGGGGTTTCCATTTTTACTGTGTAGAATCAAAAACCTGGGACTGAGTGTTGTGTTCAATTTGGAATTAAGTTAATTTTTAATTTATGTATTGATAAAAATAATATATGCTCAGAAATAACATGTTAAATTATTTAAATATAAAATAAAAAGTGTTTTGACAATTTTTATTTAAGATTGCCTGACAAAGCTTAGAGCGACTAGGTAAATTAATATTTTAATAGGAGAAATTTAGCTCCCCCACACGCTTTCTATTCACCACCTACCACTAAAAATATACCTCCCTCCCTTTATACGTTTTTTATTCAATTTATATTTTCATAAAAAATAACTCTTATGCAATTATTATATTCGTAGAATTAAAAATGACACTTGGACACGGGGTTCGAGCCCAGGACACTTGGCTAAGTGAACCAATACTCTATCTCTGAGCTATCCAGGATTCATACCACAATCATCACGTGCCCAACTTAGTGGTAGAGGATTGGTAGAACAAGTCACAGGTCCCATGTTTGATTCTAGTGTCATGTAATATTTTAACTAACGAATATAATAATTAATGCAGTTACATCCACAAGCTAAAGATAATTTACATATTCTAAGCTTGCGCTATTCATACATGATTAATCATTATTATCATTATTATTATTATTAGCATCACGTCTTACTACCCGTTCGGGTTATACACACTACGCTAATGTGTAATGGTAGGGCGATTGTGAGATGAAATGAAGGACCTACAGTTTAACGTGGAATCCGAACCACGGTGGAGGCCTGGCATTCCCCACATTCACAAGATGTCTTGTCAGAGGTGAAGGAAGGGTTTGGTAATCAGATAAATCTGTGCCGGGACCGAGGATTGAACCCTGGACCCCCAGCACAGAAGTCCGACACCTTACCCCTAGACCGCCAGGTCACCTACCATACATGATTAATCTGTAACAAAGTTTGATTTATTTTATACTATAGAATTTGTTGCGATACACAAAATCGGTCCCCAATTTTTGTTTCCTGGCCATAATTGTTAGAAGCTCAAACTACTACAAACCAGGAACTCCACCGAAAGATATCTTTACGTTCTCTTGACACCACTGAGAGAGAAGTATTGTGATGGTCAAAAAAAATTGAACACCAGATTTGGATAAATGTCGACATTTCATGACACCCTGAAACAAAAAAAAAAGTTGTTTTCTCAATGCCGTCTGTTTGTCTGAATGTACCTTGGGCTAGAGCTGAAACTATTTCACCCATTGGATTAAAACTTGGTATCTGAAGATTTCACACGGTTCCCCCGAGGGATTTTGGAATTAGATATATATCCCTAAATTACAGTGTAATTTACTGATGCGCAAAAAGAGAACATAGAGGTATTCTTCAAACTAGCACTAACGATGTTGATTAAATTATATATCTAGGAAATGTTTATCATTATAAACAAGATGGCGATTAACGTTTTCTAATTGAAATTAATTTGAGGGTAATTTACATAGGGGAAATTTTCCAATTTTCATAATTTATTCACATCTATTTGAGGTTTTAAATAACTAATAATTGTACAATATTTAAATTGAAAATATTTTTTTATAAAACCAATAGTTCCTTAGCTATAAGCAACTATATATATATATTTTTTTTAATAGGTCTTTGAAAACTAATTTTATTCTTATGCTCTTTCCTCAATATTTCTGTAACATTGTTCCTAGATCCTTATGCCCTAGATTAAGTAACAGTGTATATTATTTCATTTCTGATCTTTGGTGTAGTGTTTCTACAACAATGTATAGAACTATTATTTAATTTAACAAATCTTACTTAGCTTTTAGTAAAGGTCTATTTTAAGATAAAAGCGAGAGAAATTCTCTGCGGCGCACCATACCATATATATATATATATATATATATATATATATATATATATATA
>CABFVX010003653.1:51216-69085 GCA_902151425.1 Timema shepardi | reverse complement strand
CTCTCCTCCCTCTTTCTTTCTCTCTCTCTCTCTCTCTCTCTCTCTCTCTCTCCAGAGGCTTTTATTTTCATTATTTATCTTTCTTTACATTTTTTTTTAGTTTTTCCTAAAATCATCTTGTGTCTGGATTGTTTCTTCTTCTTTTTAGCTGCGTATTGTTGTTTTCTATGTTTAACAGCTCCCCTGACTACCCCTGTCCCCTCTCCACTCTCTCTGTCTTGCAAGACTCCCTTATTCCAAAGTATTCATGTGTAATGGAAAGCATCTTCCGATGCAACATTTTATCTACATCAACATCCGAGCAATATTGTAATTTCGCTCAAGATAACCATTTATTCTTTTACGTTCGAGAAAAAGTGTTAATTTATTTTGTGGAATATTTTACAAGTACTTTTTTTTTTAAGTTCTCGTGTAAAGAAAACATTGTAATCGTGAAAAGTTTTGACCTAGAAACTATTATGTATCTTTATGTTTTATATACTTGAGAACTAGAAAAATAAAAAGTGGCCTTTACGATTCTGTCTTTACATTCGTCTATACCTATTGTTATTATTATTAGCACCGCGTCTTACTACCCGTTCGGGTTATACGCTCCTACGTTAACGTGCAATGTTAGGGTGATTGTGAGATGAAATGAAGGACCTACAGTTTAACGTGAGATCCGAACCACGGTGGAGGCCTGGCTTTCCTTACATTTACATGTTGTTATTGATACACGTCTTGTCATAGGTGAAGGAAGGGTTTGTGTAATCAGATAAATCTGTGCCGGGACCGAGGATTGAACCCCGGACCCCAGCACAGAAGTCTGACACCTTACCCCTAGACCACCAGGGCACTAGTGTATCTGGAGTTAAAGCCGAAGTGACTTTATGACATTCATTAAAATTTATTTTTATATGTCTTATGATTGATTATTCCTTGAAGTTGAAATCGGATTTTTTTATAATATCTCTAAAATTAAGGGTAGCTAGTTTAGGCCTACCCTTTACTTGTGTTTAAAAATGAATTAAAGGCCTACATGTTTTTCGGAGAAATATTAATTTAATCTTAAGTGCAGTTTGCTGATGTGTAATATTTTTAAGACTTAATTATTCGAAAATGTCTTTAACAATTTTATCAAAATAAGGTAACGGTGGAATTTTTTACCTATAAATAATGATAAATACTAGTCTTTAGGAGTTTGACTAACGGTAGTTTATTTTTGAGCCTATGTGTCTATGACCTTAGCTCAGTCAATCACTAGGCTTAGAAAGTCGTTAAATGCATCAAATAAAAAAAGTTAATCTATTATTTAATGTTATTTCAAATTATAACTTATGTGAGAAACAATATAAGATTTTATGGTACTATTTATTTTATTTCTTGACAGGTTAGTTCTTTCGAATCATCCAACCCTTCTCCATTAATCAACAAATTATTAAATTATCTTAATATGATTTGTTTTTGTTTTCTCAACTCAACAGGCAAATCATTCCTTACGAGGCTGACTTTCAAATTAATGTTGAATGTTTTAACCAAAAATAATTCATTAGTAAAGTTAAGTGTTTTGAGTTACTTATTAATCACCTAAAGCTATTTAAATACAAATAGGCCCTTTATATATATATACATATAATTATCATTCAAAATCATAAATATTTGTATATATAGATGCATAATGAGGATGTAAAAAGAGAGGATCCCAAAGAAAATTATGGAAGTGAAGTATGTAGGAAAAAGACTGCAATGGGAGGAAAAAATAGATAAAAGGAGCAAATAGCAGAAAGTTTGTAAGTGAGAGGAGAAGAATGAAAACCATTTAAATGAGAAAGAATGGTGGAAGGATTTAGGAAGATGGAAGTATTTTACTAAGCTAACCCGGCCACAGGCTGGAAATATTTGATGATAATGATGGTGAGGATAATGGTGAGGATTATGTTGATGATGATGATGATGATTATGATGATTATGTTGATATATTTATATATAACCATAAGGCACTGAACTTTAATAACTTTACTCTTGAATAATTTTTCATTTAAAATATACTCTATGAATATTATTATATTAAATTATATAATTTCCGTACCAATTTAAAAGAAGCTTTGATGAACAATATAAAATTTTGGCTAAGTTTTATTTTCTGAAAGAGACACGTAATAAGCCCTTTGAAAACATGCTGTACTATCAAAAAGAACACACAACTTTTTTATTATTTCATCCCGTGTTTCATTTCTAGGTTTTTTTGTTGTTTTTTTAATCTCAAGGTAAAGCGAGAGAGAAAGCTAGTCTCTTAGTGTTTTATTTATCCGGAGATTCATAACCAGCTGGTTTCGCAGTGACGCTTTCGACCGTCAGCAGCAGGTGTTCCTTTCAGCGTCAAAACTCTCCGTAAAGTCTGACGGCAGCACAAACGTTGGAAAGGCGACTGTTGGCTTAGACGTCCGTGGTCGGTTTCCTCTTTGCTGGAAACCGCAACTTCCAACTCTGGCTACTTGCGCAGCCCTCTACAAGTTTCTATTCAACAAAAAAAAAATTAAAAAAAGGTAAGTAGAAGCCTTTTGAAACATTTGCGATGAAAATCATAACACACACAAAAATACGGTGCTTTGTATATTTATTTTTACTTTACCTCGACACCTAAGAAAGAAAGCATTGGGATCGTCAAAAAAAAAATCGAACTCAAGATTTTAATAAATGTCGATTCATGAACCCCCCTGGAACATTAAAATAGTTGTTTTTGCAATGCATTCTGTCTGCCAGTTTGTCTGTTCCGTCTGTTAGAGCCGAAACTATTTTACCGATTGGTTTAAAACTTATTATCTGGGATTTTCATATGTCCCTTTGAGCGGTTTTTGGAATTAGATTTCCAACCCTAAATTTAGAGATAGTTTACTGAATAGCAAGCAAAAAGAGCAAAAATCGATTTTCTCAGAATTTGCTTCGATGATTTTTATTAAATTTTATATCCAAACACTGTGCATCATTATAAATAAGATGGACACCCTCATTTTTTCATGAAAATGAATTTAAAGGGTACTTTACATGAAGGAATTTTTCCAATTTTCATAATCTCTCCGCAACTATTTGAGATAATAAATAGCTTACCAGTGTAAAATTGTGGTACTATTAAAGATAAAAATATTGTATCTCAATATATATTTATAAAACTAATAGCTTCTGAGCTATAAGCAAATAAAAATACGTTATAAGTAATATCTTTTAAAATGAATTTGTTTCTTATGCTCTTTGGTGGACAAAGATATATCTTTTCCTTAATGTTTTGTAACAGTGTTTCTAGTTCCTAATCCCATAGAATAAGTAAATAACAGTGTATATTATTTCATTTACGATCTTTGGTGTAGTGTTTCCACAACAATGCATATAGCTATTATTTTGTTTCACAAATATTACGAGTTTTTAGTAAACTAATGGAGCGTTGCACCGATTTCTGCAGATTATTGAATTAAACGGTATTATTGGAATGTTCAGTGATTGGACCTTAAATTTAATACTTTGCCCAGCGCTGTGATATCTGTAATCTATGACATGGTAAAATATAGTTATGTTGGTCATCATTGTTGTGTTTGCGAGCAATGAACTAGAAAGTTGTGTTTAAATGTAACGATTCGTTTAGGTCATGTAAAATAAAAAATATAGCAGACTATGCTAAAAGAATCAGATAAAGCTAAACTAATTCAGCAATATTACGATGATAAACTTTTTGTTGGGAAAAGATAACTTTAAAAGTATTCATTCGACTTTCTAGCTAAAAGTTTACTCGTCAATGGCTATAAACTTCACATAGAACTTTTGGTGTCTGATTTGAATCAAAACGTCCTTCGAACCACGATTAGAACTTTAAAACGACCCTTATTTCAGCTCTCTGTCTATTTGTTGCACCATACCACTGAAGTAAGAGTTGAGTTGGTATTATTTGTAACCACAGAGAAATATTTTATCTACATACATACACACACTCATGCGCAAAGAAGGGGTTCCATGGTGATGTAAGAATGAAAATCTGAAAACTCTCTGAGAAAGTCAGCTTTTTGTTGAAAACAACTATTTTTTCAGACATCCTAGATTTCTAACCTTTAAAATAAGAAGTCTTTTGTCAAAATCTGTTCATCCATTTCCTAGTAATTTATACTACCACAAACGGGCTTATCAAATTAGAGTGAGAAAGAGTTAAAGAGAACTTAACAGAGAGAATGTTTGAGAGAGTGAGCTAGAGACAGAAATTGGGAGAGTGAGTTTGAGAGAGAGCGTTTGTTGGAGAGCATTTAAGAGATAGAACGTTTGAAATAAAGAGCATTTAAAAAGAGAAGGAGTGTGTTTTAGAGAGAGCTCAAGAGAGAGTATAATAAAGATAATGTGAGCGAAAGTGTGATAGAGAGTATGTGTGCGTGAGGGAGAGAGAGGGGAGAGAGAGTGTTAGATAGAAAGAGAGAATGTGAAAATATAATTCTCCCAAAATTAATTATCACCATGTAAATAAAAATAAACTTATTGTATTTGTAAGAATGCGAAAAGATAGACCGGGTGTACAAAACATTAGGTACTCTTTTAAATATCATATCCTCAAATTTAAGCGGTGAAATGAAAAAACTCAAAAAGCTTAACTTATTCATTTGTAATGTGTTACTATTTGCAAAAATGAACATCAAAACCCATTATTTGAATAAAATGAACATCAAAATCCATTATTTGAAAAATTGAATATCAAAGTTAATGCTGAAATAGTTCAAATGGCTATTTTTAAACATTATTCAATATTATTGTATCCTTTTTGAGCTTATAATACACACAAAAACATATTTAAACATCATTTTATTATGCTCGAAACAAAACGTAGACAATATTTCACGAACTTAACAACTTAACCTTTTAATTTTCGAATTATGCTCAATATTATTGATTTGAAAATGAATTAACAATAACACCATTCTAATAAAAAGTAAATGTTTCCCCAGTTTAGGAATCTCAATTTATATGGGTTATTACCAGCATCCAAAGAAAAATATTCATCCAAAGAGAAAAATGTGATGTGTTCGAACCGACAAATAAAGATTGAGTTATTATTTTTTAGCCAAAGAGATATATTTTATTGAGAGATTTACAGCCATGCATCAAATAACGGTTTCCATGGTGACTAAACAAAGAGTGGAGAACAGAATATTATCTGTGAAAATCGGGTTTTCGTGAAAAACTACTATTATTCCCGACATCTTTGAAATGAGTGGTCGTTTGTCAAAATCTGCTCAGTCATTTCTTCGTAATTTCTATTACCGGAAATGGTCTTATCAAATTATATATAAGAATATATATTTTAAGATAAAAGATGGAGAAAGTCTGTGTGGTGCACAGTACCATTTATTTTATTTTACTTTCTCTCGACTCCTCAAAGAGAAAGTATTGTTATCATCAAAAAAACTTGAGATTTTGATGAATGTCCACGATTCATGACCCCCCTGAAACAAAATGTTTTTGCAATGCCGTTTGTCTGCCCATTTGTACACACCCTCTAAATTTAACCTTTCTAAACCTTTAAACCATTAGCGTAATTATTAAATAATCGCATTACCTGGACGGGTAGTAAGACGGGGTGCTAACAAAAATAGGAAGTTGAAAATGCACAGAACAAAATAATAATATCGTCTTTATTTGGACGAAGTCAAAGTCAGCGCATTTTATTCCACGTGGAAAACATCACTCTCAGTGCACCCGACCTAGATTCGAACCTTGATCTCCCCGTCATCGGCAGTTTAGTATACTGCGAGAGTAGCACGTTAGACCACGTGGTCACCGGCATGGGTTACTTTATAATTAATATTGGTGATCTGGCAGTCTAGGGGTAAGGTGTCGGACCTCTGTGCTGGCAGCCGGAGTTCAATCCTCGGTCCCGGCATAAATTTATCTGATTACCAAACCCTTCCATCACCTCTGACAAGACATCTTGTGAATGTGGGGAATGCCAGGCCTTCACCGTGGTTCGGATTCCACGTTAAACTGTAGGTCCTCCATTTCATCTCACAATTACCCTACCATTACACATTAGCGTAAGTGCGTACAACCCGAACGGGTAGTAAGACGCGGTGCTAATAATAATAATAATAATAATAATAATAATAATAATAAATATATCAAATAAAACCTATTTCTAAAACGCCTAACTTTAGCGTCTTTCAATCAATGTTGGAGTTTGAAAGTGTAAAAATCAAGGTTTACATATGCATCTCCCTAAAGGGGGGAGGCGGTGTAGGGGACGTAAGAAAAGACACACTTTTTCTAGTCTTTTAGAGAAAAAAAAAGTTTTTGTTAAAATAAATAAAATACAATATTCTTTAAATTGAAAAATGAGGCCTGGACACGAAAATCTAACCCGGGACCTTTGGATAAGCACTCCAAAGCTTTAACCATTTATTTATCCAAAAATCGTCCCATACCCAGGGTCATTCTTCACTTATATTTTAAGACACAGTCTGTGATGGACGTGCGGAAATTGTCCACTACAAATGAACTATCAATTAAGATCACGAGCTATCGGATAACTCAGCCACCTTCGAATCGGGAGGGCTTAATGCTGTCAAATGTACAATGACATTTTAAGAATGCCCATATCCAGGCCCCGAGAGGAGAGGAAGTGGGGGTCGTAGTCCCGGGGCCAATCAGGCCCTATTGATTGCTTAATTTTTACTCAAATACAAAATTTATCAATTTTTAAGACCTCAGGAAGGATATTGGTTTTAGGAAATACGAATATCTAAATTTTGTTTAAGTCAACAAACTGATTAAGTTATATTTTAGCGTTGATTACTGTGCGATCCGCAAATGTTTATTTTTGTCTGAATTATTTGGTGATCGACGGTGATGTTATCGCAGTGTACCCGTGTTACTCTCAGGCCCAGAAGCAACTACTAGTCTACTAATAGTACAACATTAAGTCGCTTGAGAGCGCTGATGCCCGTGCTTCGGCAGCACTTGTCAATCTGAGTGACAGGTTGCTTTTTATTGTTCTACTCGGATCGCCAGACAGTCGCCATTTGAATATTTCCGTTAATGAGAAATCTTGCAAAAACACCTGAGGTTCACAGTATGTCTGATACGAGATGGTCTTCAATAATTGAATGTGTCAAGCCATTTCCTACAGACCTACGGGACATCAAAGAGGCGATCAAAGGGGTTCAAAATCTCAACCTAACTCCTGAAGCTTTAAATGATCTTAAGGGACTTGCAAAATATTTTGATTCATTTGAATGTGTAGTTATGACGTATGTTTAGTATAAAGTATCGACCACAATTTATTACAGAAACAAAGGTTTACAGGCTATAAAAACTACTATTAATGTAGAAGTGAAAAATTTAGACATCTTGTTGAAGGATTTGAAACATTAAAAAAGCACACGCGAAAAACATTTTGGAAAGTGCAAGCTTGTTAGCGCCAATACAAATACAGCAACAATTTTTCCAGAAAAACGCACCGACAGAAAGAGATTAGCTGATGGATTGCGATCCAGAAGAGCGTTTTAAGGAAAAGGTGTTTTATGTTTTACTAGACTGTGTTATTGCAAATATCACAACACGGAAATATCCAACACTTTCAAAAGAGAAACTTATTGAAAGATCAAACAAATATATTAATTTTTATAGTAATGACGTATCTGAAGATCTGTTGGAAGAAATTAATCACTTGAAATAAATTCAGCCAGCTAACTGTAATGATATTGGTTTGGATTAATCTAAATTATGTAAAAGGTCATGGATGAAGGTAATTTTTCTCTAAAGTAATGTATATAGAGTATCCTTTTAAGATTCATCCATGAAGAAACATGAGCTTCTCAGAAATAATGTGAAAAGGATTTCACCACTAAAATATATTTTTTATACCATATTTCCTGTTAGAAGAACTACTGCGTCAATTCCTGTTAAAAGGAACAACTACGTAGTATTTGGAAAAAGACGCCAATCCCTTATACCAATAAGAAGCTAGCCTTCACAACACCTGTCGCTAGGACTCTTTCTATTAGTTAGATGAGGGGAGAAAAAGTCAAGGGCTATGTCATATATAAACCATTGTGCGTATGTTTAAGGCATCTCCGGGATCCAAACATCTACACCGGAACCTCCCGCCCACGCACAAGTCAGAGCCACACACTGGCAGTCAACAGTCTAAAATAACTTACATTAATATCACAAGTGTGCACTGATATAAAACATTTAATTGGAATATGTATACGTAATTAACAGGTGTAATTTAAATAAACCGTGTGTGAATAAACAGCCATCAACAGTTCTCTTTCTTCAATTTTTTTAATATACCGATTTAATTAGTGCTCGAACACGGAGCTATAGACAGCTGGTTAAATGGTATATGTTCCATACAGTGATGATAGATGCTCGACCACGTAGCTATAAACAACCTATACATCATCACAGCATTATTATATCAGGAGATTAATCCATAGTGCTACAATCGACGCCCAACGCGGCACGATTGATTCCATAGTGTTACAATTGACGCCCAAAGCGCGGATCCATTAATTCAATAGTATTACATAACTTTAAAAATGATATTTTCCCTCTCGATCTCCTAAACACACTGGAGAAACAGAAACTTAAAAGTATAGTTCCAAATGTGTGTATCGCTCTTGGGGTGTTCTTCACATTGCCAGTGACGGTAGTCGAAGCAGAAGGGTCCTTCAGAACACTTGCAAGGACTTCACCTGTTCAACCATGTTCACAAGATCGACTTGACTGTCAAGCTTGAGCGAACCTGTCTTGGAGCCTTTAATAGCGAGACAACCTGATTACAATGGTCTTAATGACACGTTTTCTAACAAAAAGGCAAGAAAAACAATGTTTTAATTTATAATAGATAATGATAGATTTTTAAGAACATTTGGCAGTAATTATTTTATATATGATGCTTTTTTTTTATACTTTAAATATTATACTTTTGAATTAAATTAAAATTTATTATGTGGTGCTTTTATAGTTAAACTAAATATATACAATTTTTTTTAGCCTTAAGTTTATCAATTCAAAAATAGTACATTTTACTTATGAAATAGGTCAGGTCTCATCTAATTGGGTTTTTCATTTTTTCAAATGTTTTTATTTTCAAGTGAAAAGTCAAAGTCAATAATTTTTTAATAATTATGTTATTGATATTGATTGGGTTGGATACCTAAAAATTTAATTATAGGCCTTAGTATTAACTAAAAAAATCTTAACAATGGACATTAAAAAAATAAAGTTCAGTAAATGCGCGTTATTAGTAGGTGATTAAGCTGCTACATCCGGCTTGTTGTCGATCAATAAAGCTGAGAATATACAAAACAATAGTTTCATTAATTGTTCCTTATAGTTGTGAAACATGGTCAGTAGCCTAATTTGATGAGAAGAAATTTAGGGCATTTCAAAACAAACTACTTAGGAAATTATTTAATCCGGAGAGGGATAAAGATAATGAGTAGTGCAAGAGGTTACATACGAATGAGTTACATACCCTGTGCTTCTCATCAGACATAAATTAATCTAATCTTGAAAATCACGGTGGGCAGTACATGCAGCGCTTTTGGAAGAATTTATAACCTTTTTCGAGGTATTGGCTGACACACCCAATGGGGAGAGACCAGTGGTAAAGCTAGACCAAGTTTGAAGGATAACGTTAGAATGCTCCTGAAGAAAATAGGGTTAAATGAGAGGGTCTGGATATAACTAGCTAAAGATAGGGATAGGGTGTAATGAGGCGGTCTTAATAGAACCATCTCAAGATAAGAATAGGATATCATAAGATGAACTGAATAGAAGTATCTCAATATAAGGGATAGGGTGTAATGAGGGGTCTGGATAGAACCAGTTCAAGATAGGTATAGGATGTAATTATGTGGAGGGGATAGAACTATCTCAAGATAGGGATAGGGTGTAATGAGATGGCCTGGATAGAACTAGCTCAAGATAGGGATAGGATGTAATGAGATGGAGTGGATAGAACTAGCTCAAGATAGGGATAGGATGTAATGAGGTGGAGTGGATAGAACTAGCTCAAGATAGGGATAGGATTTAATGAGATGGCCTGGATAGAAATAGCTCAAGATAGGGGTAGGTAGCGTAATTATGTAATTGCGGCAACGAACTACTGCCGTATAGTGAGTAATTAGGTACATCCAAATTTAGTTTGTGTATCGTATGTTATAGAACCACGAAACACCCAAATCAAAAGTCAATTCCTTATCTGCTCTTATATTATCGTGTGGTATGGAAATAATTTACGGTACCTACATACTTCTTTATATTTGTCGATATGCTTATAAATTCATAGCTGACAAGAGAACATGTTATTAGAATTCTTTTTAAAGTTTTACAGAGGCTTATTCTAAAATTTGTTCATAATCCCTTTTGTATTTATAGAACAGAGTCGAAGTTTGGTAAGCGAAGCCCTTTTGGTTGTTTTTTATTACTATTCATTAGGTCACTTTTAAGCCATGAAGGCATTTATTCAGTGAGACCCAATTAGAGAGGAGTGGTGAGGACAGTTTAAACGTTGTCGACCAAACGGATTATTAATCGACTCACACATTAAATTCCTCCAACTGAGAGAAATAAATCAAAACCTAAGTTTCGCTCGGCTAAGGCCGAGAGTACAAGTAACACAATACTAACTGACTGAAAATGTATCAATGTCTTCATTCTTATTTTGTTAAGTACTAAACTTATATTTTATCACCATTCAAAATGTCTGTACACAACTTAACCTAAGAACATCCTTTTGACGACATCATCATCATCATAATCACAACCGTCAGATGTACCTAGCCTATGGCCGCGTCAGTTTAGTTAAATCCATCCCCTCCAACTTCCTCTATCTTTTCACCACTCTTCCTTCTTTAATTTCTTATATTCTTCTCCTTTCACTTGCACACTTTATGTTATCTGCTCCTCCCATCTGTTTCTTGGCTTCCCTTTTGGTATTTTTCCTACATAATTAATTTCCATCATTTTCTTTGGCATCCTTTCTTTTTCCATCCTCATTACATGACCATACCACCTCAGTCTTTCTTCCTCAACTATCTCATGTACTCCCTGTACTCCTACTCTTTCCTAGATAACTTCATTCCTAAACTTGTTTCTTCTCGTGACAGCTAACATGCTCCTAACAAACTTAGTTTCCATGGCCTCCACTCTCCTTGTTTCTCTTACATTCATTATCCATGTTACTGCTGCATGTGTGTCAATAGCAACAAACTACGCCCTTTACAACACTTACATATACTTCAGGAGCACTTCTCTTCTCCAAAGCAGGTCTCTTACACACCTACAGAACAACTATCCCTGCTGCTGTCATATTCTCATTATATCCTCTCTTATTCTACCTTTCGTCTCAATCACGCTCCCCCCATACCACCAGGTCGTCAGCAAACATCATAACTTTAATTTACCCTCCCCTACCCTCAAGTTTCCCTGCTACTTTATTCATAACAATGCTCACTATCATAATAAATAGTAGTGGTAATATTAATAGCAGTAGTCCTTATAACAATGATGGCAAAACCTAAAAATGCTGGTTATTAATAAATATGTTTTACGCTTTCTCACGACACATGGGATGGAAGTATGGTGATATTCAAAATATTCAAATTCTATATGTTGATGGATGTCGACGTCTCATAACTCCATGAAACCCAAAAAAAAGTGTTTTTTTGCCATTTCGTCTGTTTGTCTGAACCTCAACCTAGATTTGAAACAATTTTACTGCTCATCCTTAAACTTGGCATCTAGGGTTTTCATATGTTTCCCCCAAGGTGTTTCTGGAATTAGATATCCAAACTTTAAAATAAGGGTAGTTTACTTTTAAGGCCAAAATGAGAAAAATAATCGATTTTATCCAAATATGATCGAACGGTTTTGATTAAAATTCGTATCTAGGCTCTGTTTGATAACAGTATGAATTATTATTATTATTATTATTATTATTAGCACCGCGTCTTACTACCCGTTCGGGTTATACGCACTTACACTAATGTGCTATGTGGAATCCGAACCACGGTGGAGGCCTGGCATTCCCCACATTCACAAGATGTCTTGTCAGAGGTGAAGGAAGGGTATTATGAATAATAAGGTTGATCTTATTTTCCTGGTAGAATTACTTCGAGGGTATTTAACGAAAGTGGATATCTACGATTTTTATTACGTCTCTACAAATATTTGAGATATTAAAATATAACTTATTCTGGCACAGTTGTGGGATTATCAAGACATATAGAAATATTTTTTTCTAAACCAATAATTCTCGAGCTATAAGCAAATATATATTTTAAAATAATGTCACCGTGTTCTAGACCCATTATCACCAATCTGGTAGGGATATGGAAGTGTAAGTACCCAAATTTCGCATGTAGATAGGGTGGTAAAACGTTTAGGGAAACACCACCCTCATTACACATGACCGGGATTTGGTTACCAGCTTCTCCAACACCAGACATTACGAAACTATGTATTTATCCACGTGTCCTCTGGAATGTTGAAATTTATAAAAAACACTTTGTGTAGATATTTTGTATTCTTAAATATATGCAATGAGTGACCGAATGACTCATCATCTAAAAGGTTACTTTAACATGGAAACCATAACAGAATTCAATATAAATTCACTGGAGAAAAAACAGACTTAAAAAAACTACAGCCTGCAATCAACCCATACCGACTGAGCAACTACGGTCTGTTGGAGAAGAAAGTGCCAACTTTTGCGGATAGGAGGTGTCAAGTAGTCAGCGCAATAAACCTTCCAGTCATTAATAACAGTTCTCTAAGGCGGAGCCGCTACTTTTTCGTTCGAGAAGCTTTTCAATTGTCCTGACGAGGCTGAGTTGACCTCTGTTCCAGACACGCTGCTTCACAGATCAGGGAATCGAACACGGGACATCTGTACATGTAGCCAGGAGCTCTGACCCCTAGATCAGAGAGGGTGTAAAACGCACACTTGTACACATAATTACTAAAAATCATTTTACATAAGTCAAAACAAAAAAAAATGCATATAATCTCACGCTCTACCTGATAGCCCAAAGCCACTCTTGCATCAAACTCTAATCCAGCGTCACCAGTCAATATTCGCGACAGTGTATCGGATGTACTTCCTATCAATTTCTCCCTCCCTCTCCCTACGTTAAAAGAGCGAGGAATGGAGAATAGAGAAAAGTGATGATAGAAGGGAGAAGAAACTAAAAGCTATAATATTTTTTTCTTGCTTCTTTTTTTTTTAGTTCATTTGAAGATCCTTCTCTCCAGCCCTTTCCCTTCCCACCCCATATCTTTATTTCTCCCTAACGTCAGAAGTTGAGTTCAGTTCTTCTCATCTGCGTTTATTTACCTCCTCTTTCCCTTACCTCCCCCTTTTCTCAACCCTACCCAAGAACTCACTACTAAACTTAGCACGTTTCTACCCTTAGGCAACGCTCATATTGCCCCTGTACCTACCCTATCCCCTACCTACCCTGTCGTCCCTTTCCCGTTACGCTGTTTTAAAACCCAAAATCCCTTCAACCAGTTCATATTTCATATCCGTTTAGTAAATATATACATAAATTGACATCCATTTCCACTGTTTACTGGATCTCATCTTACACAATAGAGGGGCTAACAGTGTCAATTTAATATATAGGTATTTCATTTTTACTTTCTCTCGACACCTAGGAGAGAAAGTATTGTGATCGTCCAGAAAAAAAAAATCGAAATTTTGATCAATTTCGACGTTTCATAACCCCCGTAATCCAAAAAAAGTTGTTTTCGCAATTCCGTCCGTCTGTTTGTCTGGCTGTCTGTACCTTGGCTAAGGCCGAAACTTCTCACCGATTTGGCTAAAACTTTGTATACGGGGTTTGCATAAGTCGTCGTCCCCCCGTCCCCCCAAGAAGTTTTCTCAATTAGATATCCAACTCTAGATTTAAGGTTAGTTTACTGAAGAGCCAAAAGAGATAAATCGATTTGATCGAAATTCATTTAAACGATTTTGACTAAATCTTATATCTAGACATTGATTATCTTTATAAACAAGATGGAAACTCTCATTTTCTCATTAAAATTACTTTTAGGGGGATTTTTATCAGGGAAATATTACAATTTTGATCATTTCTTAAAACTATTTGAGATACAAAATAGCTTATCAATGTAAAGTTGAAGCACTATTAAAGATACAAATATTTTATTTAAAATATATTTTTATAAAACCAATAATTTCTGAGCTGTAATCAAATAAAATATATACGTTTTAAATCATGTCTTTGAAAATGAATTTTATTCTTATGCTCTTTGGTGGATAAAGATATTTCTATTTTCTGAATTTCTCAGTAACTTTGTTCCTAGTTCCTAAAGCCTTAGAGCAGGGGCTCTCAAACTTTTTTTGGTTGTATCCCGTGGCCATGACTAAAAGTTGAATGCACCCCCAAGATTTAAAAAAAAAATCCAGATTACAGGTTTTAAAAAATAATGGCCACAGTATATTATTGATCTATTTAATCTATTGGGAAAAAATATTTGTAATAAAAATGTTTCAAATGTAACAAATCTATTTAGATAAAATTCTAATGTTATAGTCTTAACATTATCTCTTATAGAGAATTGTAATGATATGCTTAAAAAACCTAATTTTACTTTAAAAGTCTGTAAAAAAAAGTTCAAAAATAAATAAAAAAGTAAACCTAAACACAATATTTTCAAATCAAAAATTTAATTGTAATTTTGGAGCTGATATATTATGGATCTTCAAGTTTTTTTAGTGAGAGGGGTGTGGCTGATTGACTTGGCACAACTTTTCTATGTCTGGTTGTCCAGTAGAATTTTTCACGTGGTACAGAAACTTGGAAGCTTAGGAAAATGGAAAAGCAATACTTGTATAGTTTTGAAATGTGTTGCTGGAGAAGACTTGAGAAAATTAGGTGGACCGACAGGGTGACAACTGAAGAAGTACTAAGAATAGTGGGTAGGAAGAGAACCAATTTGGATGTTATTCTCCGGTGCAAAGTAAACTGGATTGGACACATCCTTAGAAGGAACTGTCTTCTGCGTGATGTTATGGAAGGAAAGGTTGAGGGAAAGAGGAGCTTAGGAAGGAGGAGGAATAAAATATAAGATTTCTTGAAGAAAATAAGTATATTCTGGTAGCTGAAGGAGGAGACAGAGAACAGGGTGCATTGGTGGTATAAGTTCACTTACAAAAGAAATGGATCTGTCGTAGGACAGAACACCTATAATAATAATAATAATAATAATAATAATAGAGCTATATAGGTAAGACGCATCTGGACGTAACTATATCCTACTGGATTGTTTGCACCTCCCAAGTAAAAAAAAAGTATTTTCTAAAATTAAACATTCCTTACGAAATGGCCGTTTAAAGTAACTCCCTTTGACGTGATTTATCTAATTCTCTTTTAACTTATATTTACTGCACTCTTCAGTCTCACTGGCTTTGTGTATGTCGCTCTTAAACACTTTAACAATGCTAACAAAATTCACCGAACCATTTCTTCCCTCGAACGTTATTTGGAATCATAAATATTAATCTGTCCGTTGTTTGGTTGGAAGTATTATTCTGGTACAAGGGGTATATGGTAGGGGGCACCACTGAAGACCATTGAGGAGAGGCTAGGGGGAGGGAAGGGCCATTATGGGAACTGGTGGCGCTCCTATATTCCGTCTAATCGGTTCTAAACTACATTGTTCTTGTGCCAAAGTCCAAGCTATAATTCAGGGATCACCCATTATGTCCCCCTTCAACGGCCCCCTCCCCGTGCACCCCTGAATTCTACCCGTATTTCTTAAGCCCTAACTTCTATACTTCTCTAAATCCTTGACCATGTGATGAGAATAGGCCTAATATAAAATAATATATCTAAAATGAAATAGGAGAGTGGAAAAAGATTTGAGTGAACATCAAAAGCCAACAGACAGAAATTTACTTTGGAATTTTTACTTTCTCTTGAACTCTCGGAGGGAGAGATATTGTAATCGTAAAACAAATGTTCATTTATAACGTAATAATTAATTATACAATTCATTGTTTAAAAATACGGTTTACGTGAAAATTAAGTCAAAAATTCCAACAAGACTCTTTTTTCTTTACAACCCATTTTTTAAAATTTTATTAATAATCTTCCTTTAACAAATAGAATAACTTTTTGATGGGTTAACAACATAAAATTTTAATATATTTGAGAACTAGCAGCGAGCTTTCCTCTTTACCTTGAGATAAGAAGTTTAGAAGTTTTGTTTCCCCTCTTTATTATTGATATGACAGGGTGGATGTAGGGGAAAGGTGAAAATAAGTATAAGCTTAGACAAAATAGAGACATAGTTAAAATAAAACGAAACAGTTTAATGTATTTTAAGGCGTGGGATCTGACGGAGCAAGTGATGATACTTCCTCACCAACCGGGGCGGCCGCCTTAGTACGCGCCTAAACTCTTAACTTTACTGTAGTGCAAGTTGCGTTTGGTAGTACCTCACGGCGTTGTAAGTGTATTTTATTGTCAGTAACGTGCTTTATTAATTTCGGACTTTAGGACTAGGAAATTTTGTCAAGACCAGGATTCAAACCATGCGATTGTTCAACTCACTGTATATATATTTATTTGTTTTCCCACTGCACGAGTATTAGGTTTTCCACTATACGAGTATTAGGAAATAAATATGTTTTCTAACAAAAACTGGATACAACAATATAAAAACATTGAAAATTTACTAAACTATAGCAGAGATTTGAACAAAATAAGTTACATTAAAACTGATGACTATTAATGTAATAATTCAAACAAACCTTATAGTATATCCAGCATAGTTGTGGTGGAAACTGACGTCTAGCTAAAGTTACTAGAAATACCCTCTGTATCTATTTTCCAACTCAAATTATCTTCAAGACTTAAGGTATGATTGTATGGGCCGTGAGAAAAATTTTTTTTACAGTTTTCAAGAAAAAATATTTTTTGGTCAAATTAAATAAAATATTGCTCCAGTACAAACATGTAGTTTAATTTTCTTCACATGATTACCTCAAAATTTCTTGAATGTCTGTCAAGGGTGTTTTTGGAATGTTATGACAACTTTTTATCTTCGTTTAGAAAATGTTGTTTTATAATACTGCCATACTCATAATAAATTCTCAATAACTGTTGATATCAACATGTGAAGAAAACTAAATTCCATGTTTGTACTAGAGAAATATTTTATTTATTTTGGCCAAAAATATGTTTTGCCATAAAAACTGCAAAAACACTATCCTTTTCTCATGTTCCCTTGCACCCCACCTTGAACAATAAATGTTGAGCTACTGTCACTTTAAGCATTCATAACTATTACAAAAACAATAGGTTTTTAACTGTTTTATTTCTTTTAACATTTTTTACAGTTTTTAAACACAAACTTAATAAAATACTAGCCATTTGGATGTTGTATTTTTTTTTTAAGTTTATTCAGTGGTTCACTTAAAAATTTTGATAGCTAAAATACAAACTAAACGATTACATATTCCCACTAAAATGAAATGCATTCGAGGAAACATTCAAAATCAATGAAGTTAGAATTGGGGTAATTCACACAAATCCTTCACTTAACAATGGCAGCGGAAGAGGGAAAGGCTCGCTTGTACTCTCTAGCGGTAGTTCTGAGAACCATAACTAAGCTCTTCCAGGGAGCAAGTCAAAGGTTGAAAGATATTACTCATTTGAACGACGACTTTTTAGAGTGAGCTCTAATGAGTTAGTTCGACCCCTTCATTTGCTATTATCACCAAAAGCCCCGTGAGATAGATTGTCTAGGCAACTCTTCTTACAAAGATGTAATGATCAATTGCAGCATTTACAGGCGCGATGATGGGTTGGGGGGGGGGGGG
>CABFVX010003653.1:16552-51142 GCA_902151425.1 Timema shepardi | reverse complement strand
GGGGGGGGGGGGGTCTTCCATGTGCGACATTTTTATCTGGAGTAAAATTATTCCTAGTGGAAAGAAACATTTATAAAATATATCTTTTTTTGCATTCAACAATGATATTTAGCTACCACAATATTAAAGTAGTTGCATATGTATTGAGAGTGTTAAAAGTGACTAGACGTATTAATAAATGAGAGTGGATCTAGTAACTTGTAAATCTATTAAAATTGTAAGGTAGCTTATTTGTCTCTCTGTCTGATATCACGTGGGAAAAAGGACTAATGGGATGGCCGTGTCTGTCTATGTATGTGCGAACTTAACAGTTAATAGATGTATTTCGTCCAAATTCGAAAAACGCTTACATAGTCCCTCGTGAGCGAAATTAACTCAAGGTCTGATAGTTTTCCGTCACATCATTTTAATTTGCTAGTGGGGTAGGGATAATATGGTAAAATTCATAGAAAATGTATCCAAATTGGCGTTGTGATAGAGTTTTAAACTGTTTAAGAAAAAACACTCCAAGTATTCCTAGACCCAGGCGAGATTCGAACCTGGAACTCTCTCGCACCAAAAGACCAAAGCAGATGACCCTGGTGACTACTACCACTGCTGGTCGTAATTTAATAAACATTCAAAAATATTTTTTGCCAAACTAATTTTTTTTTAGCACCGCGTCTTACTAACCGTTCAAGCTAAACGCGTATATACCAATTACGCTAATGTGTTATGTGTTATAGATGAATAAGGCTTAATTTATAGTAAGTGTAATTGCATTTGAGTGAAGCAAGAGAGGAAAATAATACTCAGTACACCCCAAATGACTATTACCTAGACTATGCGACCACCGAAGAGGGCAATTTAAAGCTAATATCCCCAGCTGTACCAACTTTTTCTGATTGCCATATCATATCTGACAATACGTGGGTTAATCACAGCTTGGGAATGCGTGGAATGCCAGGCCTCCACCGTGGTTCGGATCCCAAGTTAAACAGTAGGTCCCCCCTTTCATCTCACAATCACCCTACCATTACACATTAGTGTAGGTGTGTTTATACCGAACGGGTAGTAAGACGTGGGGCTAATAGTAATAATAATATACTAATTGTTTGTCAAATTAATTAAAAACAAAAAACAATGGGGTATGGCATATACTTTAAAATATGTCTTAATTAGCTAACTTTAAAGCTTTGCGTATTATTTCTTCGTTGCGCCAAATTTTATGGTATTACATTTATTTATCCCCCCTTCCAGTACCAATTAAATAACCGAGGTAGAAAATTCGTGGTTGCTTTTCATAGGCATTGCAGATCTTTTTGATATTTACAGAAATCTTGATAGCTATTATTTACTACTGTGTCCTTCTCTTGTACGGTGGCATTTTCAGAAGAAGTGTTTTTTTTTTCACTTTTCAAGATCACTAAAAAGGTTTTCTTTCTTTCGCTTTTTTTTTTCTATTCACCTCAAGAAATCTGTTTATATATTTTGAATGGGGGATTTTTTATTTATTTTTTTTTGCTTCTTTTCTTTTTCGTCAAAATGGTGAAGAGGTTTCTATTTTCTGGAGTGATCGTAGCTGACTTATTGACGAACTCCATGTCAAAGAGAAAAGCGTGCAATGTAATGGAAATCGTGGAAGGAATGATGCAAAGTTTATTTCCATATTGGAACAGACTTCTGTCTTTCCCGACTCGGTTCCCATATGTACGGTTTGGTTTGGTTCCTTAAATACATTTTTATTCTGTCTGTTGTTTGAAAAGCTAGTCAACGAATAGAATTTAAATAAGTTTAAATAAAAACATAAATGAGTTTTTGTTTAACTTATTTTGTTTTTTTAGCGAACAGGAATTTGAAATAATAAGTTTATTATTTTAGGGCAAACTTTGTATAAAGTATATGTCTATATATTTATTGATAAACGTATACTGTACGAGTTGGTTGGTTAAACTATGAATGAGTGAACATATATTTAAACTTTTATTTTTATTTTTTACCCACTTCAGTGTTTGAACCTTTCAAGGCGTCACTCTCGTGCTAGACTGGCATGCTGAATACGGGAAGATCGGGGTTCAAATCCTTGTCAAGTCTAGTGAGGTTATTTTTCCTAAATGGTTTCCCACTCTCCTTTCACAGAATTGCGGGTGTATTACCTGTAAAGTGCTTCCTTTTCATACCAAATTTGTTAGAATGATAATAATAAATACATTCATACATATGTACTTACATACATACATACATACATACATACATACATACATAAAAACATGCATACATGCATACATATGTACATATATACATACATACGCACTTACATACATACATACATACATACATGCATCAATATATACATGCATACGTACATACAAACATACATACTCACATAAATACATACATACATACATACTTATATACATACACACATACATACACACGTGCATACATACATACTTACATACATACATACATACATGCATACATACATACATACATACATGCATACATATGTACATATATACATACATACGTACATACATGCATTCTCACATACATACATACATACATACCTACTTACATACATACATGCATACATACATACCTACTTACATACATACGTACTTACATACATACATACATACATACATACATACATACATACATACATGCATACGTACATACATGCATCCATATATACATGCATACATACACACACATACATACATACACACACATACATACATACATGCATACATACATACATGCATACATACATACATCCGTACATACATACATACATACATACATACATACATACATACATGCATCCATATATACATGCATACATACACACACATACATACATACACACACATACATACATACATGCATACATACATTCATCCGTACATACATACATATATAAACACATAATCACGCCGCTCCCTTACGAGGTAAGCAAGAAACTGTGCAGTGTGCATATAGCTTATAAACCACAACCCCACACTCGATTCATCCCTACTAATCTCTCCACACTTCCCTATCCTTGCATACTTCCTTCGCTTCCACAACATCCATACATGTAGTCATACATGCCATTTTATTATTAAAACTCTTAATGTTTCTATTTTTCGCACAGTATTCTGCAACATTTAGCCGCGTCCTACATAATCTACCCCTTGCTTTGATCCACACACTCTTCCTTAATATATTTGTTTCGTTACTCGAGCCATACTCACCCTCTCAACAGGCCCAAACCAACATAAGACATTTCATTCACATTGGTCCATTTGACTCCCTTTCAAACCGCACTCCTTCAGTGCCCATTCATTACTGACTCTGTCCATACAAGTTCTCCACATACATTTCTTAGATTTCTCACTTCAACCTCATACACCTTGTTCTTGTGTTTTTTCCTGAAAAACCTACGCTTATAACCTGAACAGGTATCAAGACACGGTTTTAAAAAAAAACTATTATTTTATTTACATTAAGCGACAATATTTATATTATCACTCCCAATCTATGGTTTGTAACTTTTATTTAATAAAAAAGAAAGTTTTATCTATTTATAATCTTTACCCGATCGTATAACATTAATTTTCTAACAATTATTCTAAATTTAAAGCAGTCCATTTCCATAAGAAAGCGTGCCAAATTTTGATTAAAATTCGTCTAAATAAGAAATAAGGTTCTTGCTGGTTGATTTTGTTAAATCTTGAGAACAGATCAAAGAAAAGGTAAATTTACCTTCTTCTTTGTTGCCTGTTTCATTCATCCATTTGATAAAATATTAATCAACACAAATTTTTTTCGTGTACACAATCAACATAGCTTGTAACAAGAAAATGTTCCGAAGAATCCTTCAAAAATCTATATAGCGAAAGGGAAGTAAAAAAAAGGGTTAGGGGGTAAGGGTAAGGAAAAGATTTGTGTGTTGCAACAATAGCCAATATCAAGACACAATGAAGATATTGTTAAGAAGCCAACTTGAGGAGTTTCAATAAGAAACTTGAGCTTAATTAGTTCTGCCTCAAGGTCTATACAATTTGAGTTAAGAGGTTCTTATTTTAGATCGATGAAAAGGTTGTGGGTGTCATTGTGTTGGTCGGTCACGTGATGTATGGCTGCATGCATTAATGCAATATGTCAGGGGTAATCAAAATCATTGAGTATGGAAGCCATTTTCTAAATTTCAAACTGTTTCGTGATCAACCCATATTATAAATTCGCCTTATCACGTATTTAATATTATTGTAGCCTGTAAAGATGATTTTATCGACCATTTTGCAGCCCCTTGAATATGTAATTTTCAAAACGTTTGAGGAAAGAATGCCGACTACTTTTATTTACGATTAAATTAGCTTCCGGATATGAACGACTTATAGTGCGTCGACGTTTTGGCTGATTAGCTATACTCTCCTTCAGTGCAACACGTTATCTCAGTCGGTAACGTGTCTGTCTACTGAGCTAAAGGTCCCATGTTCGATCCCCGGCATGGTTGAAAAAATATAATATGTGAAATAGGGGTGTATCATTTGACAGTAATGAATTAACAGTCGGGGACTGGATGTTGTGCGCGTGTCCTAGTCTTTAAGTTAGACTAAGGCATATGAAGCTAAGACAGGTCTAGCAAGCCGGTGGTGGAAAATATATGGCTTGAATAAAAAACTGACCACAGGCTGGAAACATAATGGATGTAAAAAAGTAAAAAAGCTATATTCTCCTTCAAGGTCATTGAAGTTCAGTTTTGTTTTATCGCAGCTGATGGACTCACATTATGAGTCGTTAACTGTCCTGATGATGGCGCCGGTATAGCGTTGAAACATGTCGTGAACCTGGACTGGAATGTACCAGGAAAAAAGAACAAGCGCATTAAAAACAGATAAGAATAGAATTCAATTTATTTCAGTTCATATTAACCTAAAATCTTTCATCATTTTCAATATTGTTAATTCATAAACCTCTACTATTCTAACACTTATATAATCTGTCTTTTTTACGCCAATCTTCACACTTGACTTAAACTTATAAGTTTATATTATATTATTTTGATGTGTTATATATATATATATATATATGTGTGAATTATATTAATTTAATGTATTTTTAACTCTTTCATATTATGATGGAAATATAGTGAAGTTTCCTAATTGTCAATCAATTTCTACTCAATTCATGGTCCATATCTTTTACTCTAGTTGATCTTTGGAGTTTATACTAAATTCTAAATTTCAATTCTGTTCCACATTGAATAATATGATTATATTCATTATTTAAGAATATTAGTGGATCATTGCAGCGTTGGCTGAAAGTTAAAGGGCTAAAATCTATTCAAAGCTATTTTATTAAACACGTTTTGGTCTACCATGACACGTCTTGCACAGGTCCCGGCTATAAAGGGATGGGTAGTTAGTAAAGGGGTCAGGGACAAGAAGGAGGGAAGAAGACGTAACGGTATTTTGCTTGGGTCTAAGTCCAGACATAGATAGATGTGTCCCTGACGAACTTAGAGGATCTTTATCGGTGAGTGTAATCTTGAGGGACACTATTATTATATTTTGCTACCGCCCTGGCCTTGAAATCTGTCAAATGAGTCATTTTCCACCATCCTACGACTCGCTCTAGTCATACAGTTTCCAACTGAATCTGAAAATAATTGCGGAATTATATATTTAGATTTTTAAGTCTCTCATTTAGTATGGGGTCACTAAAGTATATTTTATGATCAAGCACACAATTTTAAACTTCAATTATTAAAATTCTAGTAATATAAATGGTAATAAAAGAAATTCAGACATCTCTTCAAAATTATTATATTGTTTTTTATAAATTGGCTTGAGAGAAACAAACTGTATATAAATAGTGTCTGTGTATGTGTATGTGTATATGTGTGTGTACACATGTATATGTGCATGTGTATATGTGTATAAGAATGGTATGTGTGTATATTTAAGTGTACGTGTGTGTATATGTATGTGTATGTTTATTGTGAGTGTGTATGTGTTGGTGGCCACTATATGGTTGTGTATCTCGATGTGTATGTTTGTATGTGTGTGTGTGAAGTGGAATTGACCTAAATCCCTCTGTTGGAATAGTCTATTAAATTTTTTAGAGACCCAAGTGTCCAAATGGTTTATGGCGTCACCTTCTTGTTAAACTGACATGGTGATGACAGAAAGTAGAAGTTTATAATCCTGGTCGGGTCTACTTAGGGCGATTTTTTTCCTAAATGGTTTCCCACTCTCCTTCCGGGCAAATGCGGATATTACCTCTAAAATTCTTCCTTCCTCATCCTCATCCCTCCTAGTTATGTGTTTTGACTCTAGCACTTTCTTACTTTGAAATTTAGTCAAATTAGCTTGATAATTAATTTTGTTTTTAATTTCCCATTCATTTTTTCCTAATGATCTAACTTTAAGTGATGAAAATATCTTACGAAACTTGTTGTGAAAATTACAAAAACTTACAGGTTTCTCTGTAACGAATAAAGCATCACTGGGAGCTGTATCATATTATTAATTAAAAGGACCGAATTAACATTAAATTGATTGTATTGCATTTTGGGTGTCCATTAAATCTTAGAAAGCCTCAAAAGCATGTTTAGACCCATTCATTATCACTATATCAACTATATCAAAATAATGTGGTACAACCTATCATTTTATAATCGAAACCCAAAGTTTTCAAAATATCAAATTGTAAAAAAAAAAAAAAAAGTTGTGCATATGAAATAAATAAAGCTATACAAGTTTTCAAAAAGAATTCATTTGATATTTTTATCAAAACAAAATAGGTTTTTATAGAGTTGAGCTTGTTCCAATTCTCATTAAATATATTCAAAACGTCAATATTCACATTTTTCAATTGAATTAAATTAAATTAAAAAGTTTTCAGAAACAATTTTCTTGAAAGGGCATTCATTTATCGTCCAGTGGAAGAAAGTAACATTTCCCAAAAATGTTAGATATTGTCAAAAAAAATAGGTGTACAGTTACAACTACTTAAATTAATCTCCAGCGATTATTAAAATTCCTTAAGTTTCCCTTATTTAAAAATATCTATCAAATAAAGAAACTTCCTAAAAATATTATCTAAAGATTTATCAGGATGAATTTAATTAGATTTTTGTAAAAATATTAAAAACTTTTTTTTTTCATCACCACATCTTATTACTCCGTTCGGACTATACGCTTAAAACAAAATCAATAATACATTTTACAAAATGGGGGGTGACCTGGTGGTCTAGGGGTAAGGTGTCAGACTTCTATGCTGGCGGCCGGGGTTCAATCCCCGGTCCCGGCAAAGATTTATCTGATTACCAAACCCTTCCCTCACCTCTGACAAGACATCTTGTGAATGTGAGGAATGCCAGGTCTCCACCGTGGTTCGGATTCTACGTTAAACTGTAGGTCCTTCATTTCATCTCACAATCACCCTACCATTACACATTAGCGTAAGTGCGTATAACCCGAACGGGTAGTAAGACGCGGTGCTAATAATAATAATACAAAATGGGGAAGTTTTGAATCTGATATTTTTAGCCATTTTAATGACTTGCATAGCTCGATGCTTAAAATTAAAAGCTGTTTACAAAATTCCGATAATTTATTGTGATATAATATTGTTAAAAAATGTTGATTGCTTCAAACGATACAAAAACATACATAAATTAATAAGAGATTATGTAATCAACAAATGTGAACAGACACACTCAGAATGAAGGGCGTAGTCAGAGGGGTTTAGGGGTTCAACCCCTCCCCCCGAAATTTTATGAACAAAATATACATGGCTTTATTTATGGTTCAAACCATATCAAAATTAAGGTACAAGTACAAATTAAGGGGCTGTATTACCATAAAAAAAGCAGTTCCGAGAGCTTCTAGAGGTGTTTAATATTTATAATTTTTTCTAGCCACCGGCAAGTGGGGGATGTACCCACCGACTCCCTCCCCCCNCCTCCCCCCCCCCCCCTCCCGAAATGATTGGCTGGCTACGGTCTTGGTTATAATACAAATATTAGGCCATGAAAATTAATTAGTCATATTTTTAATATAATTTCAAAACTCTAACAACCTCTGTCAGAGCTCTTGGCTTTGGACAAAGATGTCCTGGGTTCGTTCCCAGGGGCTTCCAGATTTTTTCTCTGAAACAGTGGGTCTTGAACGGACTTCGGCTCAGTCTGGTGAGCACCAATGAGAAGCTACTTGAATTAAAAAGTAGAGTATCTGGTCTAGAAAACTGAAACTAGACACCCAACTCTAGGGCCCTATTTAACTTTGGTTTTTTTATAATTATATCTTGAGGATATGTCCACATGCTAGCTCATGAGTAAGCTATTGTGTGTATTAATTGTGTTAACTTAATTGATTTTATCAATAAACCACTTAACCCGCTTAGGTGGATTAATAGCCTAAGACAATATACTGGGTTGCCATTGACACAGAGCTCGGGGTTCAAATCCTTGTCGGGTGTACTGAAGATGGTTTTTCCTAGATAGTTTTCCACTTTACCTCCACTAAAATGCGGGCACAGTTCCTATAAATCCAACCTTCCTCATCCTTAACACATTAGCGTAATTAGTAAATATGCGTACAGCCCGAACGGCTAATAAGACGCTGTTGAAAAAAAATTTAAAACAATCAATTAAAGATGTGTCTAAGAAAATGTATATCTCCACGTATCAGATACTGAAAGGACCATATATTTCAAAATTGGGTTTGGTATATAATGACGGAAAAAATAAGTGAATTCTGATTGATTTCACATCAAGTTGAAATAGCACACAAGCTGCTGATAAAATTAAATTTATTTTTTACAATATCATTTTTCAACGTCATAATATTATTACTACTTAAAGCGCTAGTAACATGAATTCAATATCAAATTATTGAATTTACAAGTTTAAAATAAAATAACACAGTAATAATATAACGAAAGTAATCATTAATTTTTCGATACAATAAAATATATAATTATGCCTTACAATGTTGTTCTTTTATTTTTTTTAATGATAAGTTACGTTTTTGTAACAGTTTGATATAATTGTGATTTTCCTTTTTTTAATTAAAATTTACAAAAATACAAAATTATTAAAATATGTATCTAATAATATTGCTTCAATATTAAAATCTACGTGTTTTTTGACTATTATTTAAAACATTATAGGTTGTTGCAAAAATGCAACGGTACCAGTCCTCAAGTTATTTTTAGCACATTTCACCGAAGGTAAAGTGATGGGTATTTAATTTTATTTTATTTTATTTGTCCCTGTATCTTAAAATAAAACAATTAAAACTTTACTTAAATTCCATTTTGTTGTGTGTTGTATCAGATTTAATATTAGAAATAGGATTTTGTTTCCTAAGATAACTAGTTAGCTATAAAGATTACCATCAAAATAATATGTTCAGCCAACTTGTTAAAAACATAATATCTTTAAAATATGATGTAATATTTAATGTCAGATTTATATTACTGGATTTATGACGTTAGTAATTTTTTTTTTACTAGTAAATATGGTGTAAATATGAGCGATTAATTATTAATTTATATCCTCAAATATTGACAGCCGTGTCTTTATGTTGACCAGTTGTCGATTTTTTTATCTGTGCCAGGATATACCATCACTAATACGTAAACTGAGGAAAACAATACACATGTGAATGTATCTAAGGAGTCATATCCTCTCAGAATTTATTTGATCCGGCTAAGGACCTCATCTTCAGGTCCTACAATCCGTGAGTTGGTTTGAATTATGCCTTTGATTAAAGTGTTTAAGCCTACAGTCCCATTTTCATAAGAATAACCTTGCCTGATAGCTAGAAGAGCTAATAGATCTACTAATACGTACTATTCCAACTCGCGATCTACTTTCATACGACAGGTCATATAAATACGTCTGTCACAGTTGATAGATGTATTATCAATATACCTATAAAATAACATTAGTCATCTTGTAAAGTTTTATCAATGTTTGCCAAAAAACAATTGTTTTCATTTTCTAAAAGACCCTTTCTAAGAACATTGAACTGATACAACATGCACTAGAACCTTGTTAATTCAAACTAATTGGGAACCAAAATAGTTCGGATTAGCGAAAATTTGTATTAATCGGGAGAATTAAGAGATACATTACTCGTATTTTCACGAATTTTAAATTACAGTTGAATGAATTTAATCAAATTTTCATTTATTTAACTGATGTACAACACGTAGCCTAATATGTACTATAATTATTTTCATTTACAGGAAAACACATTGTATTGACTACAACATGTAGCCTAAATATTAATTATTTATTATCAAACAGCACTGTTTCTTAGAATTCTCTTTTAACTTTGAGCTTATTAGCCAATAAATATATTTCTNGTGATATTCTTGTTTTTTTCCCTTTCTTTTTCTTTGGGCCCCTTTTCCAGGAACGGGTATTTGGTTTGGCTTGGTTTCCCCCCCCCCCCCGTTTTCCGAAAAGTGTGTTTGGATTATCCGGAATTTCGATCTATCGGGGTTTTATCTAATTGAGTGAAGTCTTAAAACATTCAACTACTGTTGCAGGTTTCAATTAATTGATCATTAGATCATCTTCATCAACTATTAATTGATATAACACCTTTTAATTACACTTTTCAGTCAAAGTGTGTCGTATTCCTCTTTCCTTTTAAATCCCGTAATTAGTTTATCGAAATATGGTTTACATTTAAAATCTCCAATGAAACCGTGTTTCTGTTTTAACTATATTTCTTATCAATCTATTATATATATAGTCAAAATATATTATATACACTGGTTTAAAAAAATCTTTGCGAATTAACATTCTTAAGAGGATCAAATTCATAAAATTATTTTCCTTAATGTTCAATTTAAAAAGAGATGACTTGGCCGTAGACAAAATTTAGTAACTAATCCACATTTAATGTGCTATTTACTAGACAAGTGATTATATAAGTTCAAGACTTACAAACTAACATATTTTAAGATTATACACAATGCCCTTTTCCCCGACCGGCGTCAGTTCATTATTGTGAAAGGGCAGGACCCAGTTCTAACGAGTATTTCACCCATGCCAGGAATAGAACCCTTATTGGTCCTTATCTCGGTAGGTAATCAGGTTATCAACCAATATAAGATTTCTCACTCCTGCTTAGAACAAACCGACTTTTGTATCTTTTTTTTTAAGCACCGCGTCTAGCTACCTGTTCAGGTAATATGCCTATATACTAATTACGTTAATGTGTTAGGGATTAGGAAGTCTTAATTTATAGGAAATAAAACCACATTTTAGTAGATGGGAGAATGGAAAACCATTTTAGGAAAAAATACACCTCAGTGCACCCGACCAGGATTGAACCACGATCTCCCCGTCTTCGGCAGTCTAACCCAACACGATATTAGCGCGTATTGAAAGTTTCCAGAGTAAGATCATCAACTACAGCAGTTATACAGATAATCTAAGTTGTATACACCTTCTTATTCCCATAGCAGGTCTCTTACACACCTATAGAACAACTCCCTTTGCTGTCCTTTTCTACGAACCCAGAACCTTTGTGTATTTTAATTTGTTATTTTTAGTCAATTTAATAGCTAACACACCTCCCTCGATGTTTAATTATTTTTTTTTTTTACAGAAATCCAATGCTCTCTCATAGTACAATATTGTAAAACAAATTATGTTTTTTCCACAAACTATATGAAAAAATATATAAATAAATAGAGATTATTTTTTAATCGGTAAATGTAATGTAATGTATATATATATATATATATATATATATATATATATCAGTGATGAGTTCTCTGATGTATTGAATATATATACTATAGTTTCAAAACTCTACCTTCCATGAAGGTTTTTTAATTTCAAAATTAATTAATATCACAAAATTAGTTATTTTGTTTCTTTTATTTCGGTCACGTTATGTGCACGTGGTGGTGATTTTAAATCAACCTAAAATGTTCAACCAATATTATTCTTCGAGGTACAGTAATGTTCTAACAAAATGAACTTACTATATCATTCGTATGTCATGGATTGTGTCTGTATACCCAACGTTCACTTTACAATCGCAAGACTCTATTAAACTACAAATCAAACTAACTTAGCCTGGATAACATATTTAACTGTATACACCAATTTTCCCAATTAAGTGGCCATATTTAACTTTGCCGCCCTAAGAATGTGTTCATCTTCCAATTTATACCTCGAGCATATTCTTATATCCTGACTATGAGTAAGAAATTGAATGTGCGATAGTTATGTAAACGTACGCCATTTTATCAATAAACACTTGAGTGATTACAGAACTACGTATCACTTAGGCCAACTATAAAAACCATATTTTTCAACATAGGGCGTGGTATATAATAATAGAAACAATTAGTGGGTTCTCACAATCTCATTTTAAGTCGAAACAATACACGAGCTGTGGATAAAATGATCAAGTGTATTTTCTCGAAGTATTTGATCACGGTTGCAATATTAGGACTAGGTAAATTACAATTATGTTAAAATAAATATTACACACAATTATATCTGAAAAACGTAGAGCTACTTTTGTATTTCATTTAAATAACTGATGAATAAGTAGTTGTTTTTATGTCTCGCTGAGACTTAAAAGAAAATTATTTAGAACATTACTTAGGTTAAATTTGTTAAATGGTTTGTTCTAGATTTAACAGACAAATATATAATTACAAATATTATTCTATTAAAATAATTGTCTCAACATACTTACTAAAAAAATAATTTATTTTCAATAATGCAATCAAATATTTAGTAACGTAATATTACTTTATTTGCTATCCTAGCGATATTTTGCTAGACTAATTACTTATTAATATATAGCCGCGTATTTTGCTAGTTTTTTCTTTCTTTATCTCTTCGCGATCTTTATGTCGGACAGCTCCCGAGTGTTTAACTCAATCTGAGGTAGACAGCGCCCCAGGGATCAATTTGGAAAACAGTCAAAAGGGGGAACCCATCAGTAGTTTACCCTCAGAAGAGATTTGATACGGCTGGTGACGTCATCTTCCAACTTTACACTCCTTAAGTTTATTTGACTTTGGCCTTAACGTCTCATTTAAAGAATGTAAGTATTTTCACCATGCAGTTGTCATTATCATTCGATCCCTTGGGTAGAGAAAGTATTGTGGTCGTGAATAATATCAAAATCGAGATTTTGAGAGATATCGACGTTTCATGAACCAATGAAACAGAAAAAGTGTTTTTTATGCCGTTTGTTTCTTTGTTTGTCCGTATGTTTGTCCATCTGTTTGTATGTATGTTTGTCCGTCTACGTGTACATCTGTTTGTCCATCTGTGTGTAAATCTGTGTGTACGTATGTTTGTCCGTTTGTTTGTCCATACATTTATTCATATGTTTGTCCGTCTGTTTGTCCATCCGTCTGTCCCTCTGTTTATCTGTCTGTCCCTCTGTTTGTCTGTCTGTCCCTCTGTTTGTATGTCTGTCCCTCTGTTTGTATGTCTGTCCCTCTGTTTATCTGTCTGTCCCTCTGTTTGTCTGTCTGTCCCTCTGTTTGTCTGTCTGTCTGTCCCTCTGTTTGTCTGTCTGTCTGTCCCTCTGTTTGTCTGTCTGTCCCTCTGTTTGTCTGTCTGTCCCTCTGTTTGTCTGTCTGTCTGTCCCTCTGTTTGTATGTCTGTCCCTCTGTTTGTCTGTCTGTCCCTCTGTTTGTCTGTCTGCCCCTCTGTTTGTCTGTCTGTCTGTCCCTCTGTTTGTCTGTCTGTCCCTCTGTTTGTCTGTCTGTCCCTCTGTTTGTCTGTCTGTCCCTCTGTTTGTCTGTCTGTCCCTCTGTTTGTCTGTCTGTCCCTCTGTTTGTCTGTCTGTCCCTCTGTTTGTCTGTCTGTCCCTCTGTTTGTCTGTCTGTCCCTCTGTTTGTCTGTCTGTCCCTCTGTTTGTCTGTCTGTCCCTCTGTTTGTCTGTCTGTCCCTCTGTTTGTCTGTCTGTCCCTCTGTTTGTCTGTCTGTCCCTCTGTTTGTCTGTCTGTCCCTCTGTTTGTCTGTCTGTCCCTCTGTTTGTCTGTCTGTCCCTCTGTTTGTCTGTCTGTCCCTCTGTTTGTCTGTCTGTCCCTCTGTTTGTCTGTCTGTCCCTCTGTTTGTCTGTCTGTCCCTCTGTTTGTCTGTCTGTCCCTCTGTTTGTCTGTCTGTCCCTCTGTTTGTCTGTCTGTCCCTCTGTTTGTCTGTCTGTCCCTCTGTTTGTCTGTCTGTCCCTCTGTTTGTCTGTCTGTCCCTCTGTTTGTCTGTCTGTCCCTCTGTTTGTCTGTCTGTCCCTCTGTTTGTCTGTCTGTCCCTCTGTTTGTCTGTCTGTCCCTCTGTTTGTCTGTCTGTCCCTCTGTTTGTCTGTCTGTCCCTCTGTTTGTCTGTCTGTCCCTCTGTTTGTCTGTCTGTCCCTCTGTTTGTCTGTCTGTCCCTCTGTTTGTCTGTCTGTCCCTCTGTTTGTCTGTCTGTCCCTCTGTTTGTCTGTCTGTCCCTCTGTTTGTCTGTCTGTCCCTCTGTTTGTCTGTCTGTCCCTCTGTTTGTCTGTCTGTCCCTCTGTTTGTCTGTCTGTCCCTCTGTTTGTCTGTCTGTCCCTCTGTTTGTCTGTCTGTCCCTCTGTTTGTCTGTTTGTCTCTCTGTTTGTCCATCCGTCTGTCCCTCTGTTTATCCGTCTGTCCCTCTGTTTGTCTGTCTGTCCCTCTGTTTGTCTGTCTGTCCCTCTGTTTGTCTGTCTGTCTGTTTATCTGTCTGTCCCTCTGTTTGTCTGTCTGTCCCTCTGTTTGTCTGTCTGTCCCTCTGTTTGTCTGTCTGTCCATCTGTATCTTGGCCTACAGCCGATGCCATTTCGCAAACCAGCTTAAAACATTGTATCTATGGTTTTCGAAAGGCTTCCCCAAGGAAATTTTGGAATTAGATAATTAACCATAAAACTAAGGGTAGTTTACGTAAGGGCCAAGAGTAGAAAATGTGAAGTTTCTCAAAATCTGCTTTAATTATTTTGACTACACCTCGTATCTAGGTACTGGTTAACATTATAAACAAAATGGTGCATCTCATATTTTCTGGAAAATGACTTAAAGGGTACTTTATATATGAGCCTATATCCTATATTTATCATATCTCCACAACTCTTTTAGATTCGAAATAACAATTCGTTGCAAAGTTGTAGTACCATTAAAGATTTTTTTTTAAACACTATTATTTGAAATACAATTTTATAAAACCAATAGTTTCTGAGTAATAGGCAAATATATTTTGTAAATTGGGGTTTGGGGAATGTATGGTTATATTCTTTGATGAAAAGGGATGTTAATTTATTTCAAAATATTTTTGTAACAGTGTGTATTATCTCGTTACACACATCTTACGAATTATAAGTTTATAATTTAAATAAAGGAGTTAGGACGTCTTGGCTGTACACCTTACAACTTATTTAGATACCTCCAACTATATTTTATAATAATGGGAACCATATTTTATCAGCTACTTACTAACGTAACTTATATGTAGACTCGCTTTGCTCGTTGGGGGCTACACCCCCAAGTCCCCAGTAGGTTGTTTTTTTTCAAGTGGATGTAAACTAATGTAATTCCAGAGCTGTTTTTTTATAGTTCTTACCATTTAGCCACAAGAGACCTCCAAAGAAAGGTCCACACCAACTTTAAAGCTACGCCACCATTTTGAATATTTTTCGGGAGTTGAAAATTAAAAATTTAACTTTTTGGAATTTACCCGTCGGTTGTTGGCTAGTAGCTATAAGTTTTCCAAATTGCAAGCTTCTAGCTCATCTGGAAGTGGGTAAACATTAACGTCAGGGAGTGAGTCAGCCATGTTGCTTTATAGTAGTATAATTGTCTCTATTTTGTTACGACAATCTTATAAGCTAAGTCAATAATTCTCAAAATGTGGTTCATTGACACCACTGGTGTACCGTGACTGTCTCATTTAATTCAAAATTTGAAATTCAAAAGATTAAATATGAATTATCTATAATATGTAGTGTATTTCTTTTCTTGGTAGACCCAAGTCATTTAGAAGAGGAAATTTGTATCCACCTTAAGTGAAAAAATCTGAACAATTATTTATAAAACAAAATAGGTTTAAAAGTAATCAAACTATCGCTCACTAATTAAATGTAGTGATATTATTCAGTATAAATATATATATAATTTTTTCAGTATTTAACTTAGTAAATTAATTTTTGTTTTGTATTTATAGTATTAATAATTGTTACTGCCTAAAGAAAAATAGTCTAGAATTATTGACTTTCCCCCTCTACTCCAGGTGAGTGAAACAGTTTGGGATAGGGGAGGAAGAAGATATGTTTGCTTTAGATTTGATATATGTCTATATATACAGAGCGTCTGGACTACCCCATTAATAACCCAGTAGTGGACAGATTAGCCAGTACTAATGTAATACAGGGGACGTCCGAATGTACTTATAGTTGATCCTTTCCTGGAGACTCTTTCCATGTCCCAATGTGATGAGTTGTGGTGATGGTGATAGTGATAGTGAGTATAAAGGTGATAGTGAGTATGAGGGTGATAGTGAGAATAAGGGGGATAGTGAGTATGAGGGTATGGAACCAGTGGAAACACTTTCAACCTAACTTTAGCCTAACTAACTCAACCCTGATGGCCATAGGGGTAGTTCCCCTTTTGGGGAAAAGTGCCCAAGCTACCAACCAGTAATTGAACCCATGACTCCTAAGTTTGTAACCATGTGCGCTGACCACTTCACCATGGGGCCTGTTATTATATCAACAAACAACTTACAAAATAATGTAATTATAGAACCTACATTGTACCCAATGCCAATACGTCCTTGTGAAAGAGAAAGCTCATATCCCCCCCCCTGATCCATCCCTGCTTGGAATAGAATGCCTGACCATTACCTCGGTAAGTAGCCACTCTACAGACTGAGATAGGTTTTCTCACACCTATTTAGAGCCACTGGAATATATTATTAAATGTTCCCAGAGAGAGACCGTCAAATTCAGCAGTTATATCGGTGGGTGATGCCTCAACCATCGGGAGTCTCAATATCCAGAGGAAGATAAAGATTGTTACCCACGGATGGTTGTCCTCACCTTCAGAACTTGATGCGATCAGAAGTGGTAACGTATGACCTTTAGTTTCAAAATATAGAGGGGGAGGGGGAATTTAATACAGAGACAGCGCTAGAGGGCTTGAATCTTGTTAGAGAGGAAAGGCACAGTGTAGATAATCCGTTTAATTGAATACCAAGGGAACGGACATAATCCGAAATGAAATGGTGGATCATTGCAGCGATCGCTGAAGATTATAGCGGTAACATGTGTTTAAAACTTTTTATTTGAAAAAAATATATATAGTGAGACCTTACCGTAAATTATACTCGGAGCCGGTCTTAAGACTAACGGATAAATCTTGCTATTGGGAGGTTAAAGTTAGCGACCAGATAAAGGTTACTAGCCACTTCAAAGTTGTACGCGTCTGATGAACTAAATTTATCTGCCAGATATATATCTGTAGGATACATATATTTTTATTCAGAACACGCAAGGTTGGTACTGTTTTTACTGGTGCGCACGTGTGTATAAGCCCTGCTGATAGCGCTACAACCTAGCGAGTGGTGAGAACGCTCAACATTTGTTAAATTATAGCGGCTAAACGAGGGCGAGTAAACAAATGGCGTCACGTGGGTGCAGAAGGTAAGTTGTCTTGCAAGTACTAATTTCAGTGTCTGCCAAAATGTGGGCGATAGTTGGGTACAACGTTTACAAAATTGTATTTATGATACTCACTGTAGCGTTTATTAGCAGAAAGCTACAACAGTGAATGAACAAAAAAGCAAGACTGGACCCTATAGGAAGTAAAACGAGTAAACTCACCGTTGCCCCATTCTGCAGCTTAAACTCACTAACGTACTCCGCGCACAAAAACAACATGCCACAATGAATTTAACTGACCAACTAAGCGACTGGAAATCATGTGAGACTGAACTATGCATTATCGCGAGGCATGTTGGGAAAATTGTGGCGCACTGCTTTGACTGTTTTCTTCCATGCGTCAGTTGTCCGTGAGCAATGATCTTTGACAGTCCTTATTTTATCAGCGCTTCTTTCTACCCGTTTGGATTATAGGCCTACATTAGGTACTAATTACGCTAGTGGTTTTAGAGATTACGAAGATTATATTTATAGGAAATGTACTCGTATTTGCGTTTAGGAAGAGTGGAAAACCATTTTGTAAAAAAACACCCTTAGTATACCCGACCGAGATATCGAACTCCGATCTCCACATTATCGTCAGTCTATTCTACTGTGAGAGTATCGCCTAAGACCATGCAACCACCAAATTTGGTCCTCTCTAATGGTGATATCTGTTCATTTCAATGAGTGAAAACTATCATTAGTGACTTTATTCATCGCTAGAAGACACTGAGGACGATAGAATGTTACAATTGTATTTAGACGAGGGAAGTGCTGGAAATTTATTTTTCAAAGCAAGACGTGAAGATTTTTAATATAATTAATTAATCAATCGACACCCACTTCGGGGGTCACCAGCTACCGGTAGCTCGTGGTGACACTTTCTGTGGCAAGCACGAAAAATATATTCAAGTATTCCAAAGTATTATTATTATTATTTAGCACCGCGTCTTACTACCCGTTCGAGTTATACGCTTTAAGTATTAATTACACTAATTAATTAGGAATTAGGTAGGTTGAATTAGAGGAAATGAGCCCGCATTTGCGTGGAGGGAGAGTGGAAAACCATTAAGGAAAAACCACTCCCCGTTCACCCGACCGAGATTCGAACCTCTATCTCCCCATCCTCGGCAATCTGGCTCAACACGACAAGCGCGTTAGCCAACTACGCCACCGAGGCGGGTTATTCCAAAGTAACTTTCCTTTTAGCACCGCGTCTTACCACCCATTAGGGTTGTACGCCTATGTACTAATCTCAATAGTGTGTTAGGTGTGAAAAGTTTTGAATTTAAAGGAAGTGTGCCTGCAATTGCTTAGAGAGAAAGTGGAAAACCATTTATGAAAATCCACTCACCGTACACCCGACCGGCATTTCGAAGCCTGGTCTCCCAGTAATTGGCAAGTAAGTGTATTGCAAGAACGACGCCTTAAACCATGTGGCCACTGAAGTGGGTATCAATTTGATTAAAATGTATATATGCAGGTAGTTTAAAACAGTTAACAAAATGAAATGTTTAAGTTTATAAGGAAAACAAACTTCAAACATTTTGTTTCAAACTGTAATGAACTATATTAGAAACTGGGGTGACCTGGTGGACTAGGGTTAAGGTGTCAGACTTCTGTGTTGGGGGGTCCGGGGTTCAATCCTCGGTCCCGACACAGATTTATCTGAGTGCCAAACCCTTCCTTCACCTCTGACAAGTCGTGTATTAATCACAATTTGTGAATGTGTGGAATGCCAGGCCTCCACCGTGGTTCTGATTCCACGTTAAACTGTAGGTCCTCCAATTTCATCTCACAATCACCCTACTATTACACATTAGCGTAGGTGCGTATAGCACGAACGGGTAGTAAGACGCGGTCCTGATAATGATAATATTAGAAACTATGTAAGATTGTGTAGTACCATTTATATTTTATTGCTGTTATGTTGGCAGATTACCTGGGCTCCGGTTCGGCTGCGAATGTAATGATGGTGGACTGGTCAAGAGGTTCCAGCGATATTAACTACGTGGTGGTCAAAGGCTACGTGCTAGGGGTGGGCGAGCGAGTTGGCGAGATGGTGGACTTCTTGGTGACTCAAGGGCTGAGCCTGTCTGACGTGCACCTGGTGAGGCACAGTCTAGGGGCCCACGTAGCAGGTGTGGCCGGAAACCGGATAAAATCTGGCAAAGTTGGAAGGATCACAGGTTCGTACCATATTGAAGGATATGAGGATATATTTTTTTTACTATGAGTCTCAAATAAAATGGGGCACTACATAACTTTACTTAATGGAGGATAGAGGATATGATTATTTTTTTATTCCGGATCTAAAGTAAAATGTAACAATAAACACCTTCATCGTGTCAAGGGGCCTCTAAACCTTAACAGTTAAAACAACTCTACTTTGTGGAGGGTGTTAAATGGGATTTTTATATAAATGTCTCAATTAAAATAGGGCAGTATTTATATTTACTTAGTGGAGAGATTATTGTTTGGGCTACACTAATCTATAGTTCGATTTAAGGAAAGATTAGCCAGTACTGATGTACAATTACTCAGGGGATGCCCGAATGTACTAATCGTACATCCTTTCCATGTGGGCTCTTTCCGTGTCTCAATGAGATTAGGGAATATGACGAGGTAGAGCCAATGAGCTAATTAACCACACCCTGGTGACCATTTCAATACAAATTCCCCCAGTAACAACCAGGACTTGAACCTGCGACCTCTAGACCAGTAACCAGGTGCTCTGGCCACTATAGACTACCACGAGGCCAGTAAGTGTATTGTTCACTCTGAATCTCAGGTAAAATGGGGCACTATAAAGAAACCGTTTGGACTGTCAGTCCCACTGAGACTCGATGCTCCTGAGGTATTGATGAACCTGCGGTCCGTTACGTTAGTCTTGTTCTGCTGTTGTGAACAGGGGTTGGACCCCGCCGCTCCGTTATTTGGGTCCGAGAGTCTTGATGACAGGTTGGACTCTTCTGACGCGAGCTTCGTGGAGGTGATCCACACGTGTGGCGGGTTGCTGGGCTGGGCTGGGCTGACCCTCTAGGGCACGCGGACTTCTACCCAAACGGGGGGGACAGCGATACAGCCGGGCTGAGGGCTGGATGCTAACGGTAATTTTCCGACAATTTGTTGTAAGATTCTGATAGATAACAACCAGCCGGGCTGCTGGCTGGATGCTAACGGTAATTTTCCGACAATCTGTTGTAAGATTCTGATAGAGAACAAACAAAAAAAATTGAGATCAAAATTGATAACATTATATTACAAAATTATTGTTATTTTATAAGCACTTACAGAGTCTATATCGGTGGTCTTGGGGTAAATAGTCCAGTCAACGAAGTAAAAATAAAAACAAAAAAATATGAAAGTTTTTAAATTTGGCATAGATGTTTATAAAGGCGTACTTTCGAAATCCTGAAGTCCATTGGGTTTTTTTTATTTGCTTAAATTGGGCCTTGGTTGACTTGGCTAAAAGTTCTTGCTTCTGGACCTGATGTTCATGGAGTCAAACCCCACCGGGGTCGACGGATTTTTTTTTTTAGTTGTAAAAATCCGTGGCACAACTTCCTTCGGAGGGAATGTAAAGCCGTCTGTTCCATGTCGATTGTGGCATGTTGAAGAACCCCCTGGAAGTAATATGGAAATACCTTTCTTGTCAAAATTGGTAGACCTTTCGCCATATTTCCTTTAATATTTCCCGAAAAATTGTTCACTCTTTTTTTTTTTGCGAAACTGACGCCTTTATCTGCATGGCAATCAATGCGATTCACTTGGTAATAATATTTTAGGACTATTAAATATAATTTATTTAATCACAAACATATTGAATAATATGTTCATCTTTGAAACCTGCTATAGTTTGAGGCAAAAAAAAACCTACAAATTAAACTTCTTTTTTTTTCAAATGACTTTTAATGAATCGCTTGTATCTGCGATTCTTTGTGTTAAAAGCATCAAAAGGTATTCCACTCGTGGCTTCTGGGACAAAGCGTATTAATCAGTGGTCTTTCCCCAACGGAGCAGAAGTCTTTGTCATTTCTATGACGGACTATTCTCATTTTATTGTTTTTTAAGTTCAAACGTGATTTCTTTATTTTTTAATGAGCACTAATAAAAGTCGGATACAAAATTTTCCCTCAAAATTATTCCAATTTTAGAGATGACTGTACCGTATACCTAATTTTACGATCTGTCAAATTTAGACGCGACTGTACTGTGTCATCTATTTTATAGTTTGTCAGTTTTATACGTGACTGTATCATGCCATTAATTTTACAATTTGTCAATTTCAGACGTTAGTTACAACTAGAATGCTATTAGTAATTAACAATTTATGGTATAAGTTGTGATATTTTCCTGCGGCAATCTATGGTGAATGTTTTGTTTATCTATGACAATCTATGGTTAAAATGGTGTTTCCCTGTGACTACCTATGGTTAATATTGTGTTTGCCCGTGACAACCTATGGTTAATATTGTGTTTGCCCGTGACAACCTATGGTTAATATTGTGTTTGCTCTGTGACAACCTATGATTAATATTGTGTTTCCCTGTGACAACCTATAGTTAATATTGTGTTTGCCCGTGACAACCTATGGTTAATATTGTGTTTGCCCGTGACAACCTATGGTTAATATTGTGTTTCCCTGTGACAACCTATGGTTTATATTGTGTTTGCCTGTGACAACCTATGGTTAATATGGTGTTTCCCTGCGACAACCTATGGTTAATATTGTGTTTGCCCGTGACAACCTATGGTTAAAATGGTGTTTCCCTGTGACTACCTATGGTTTATATTTGTGTTTGCCTGTGACAACCTATGGTTAATATGGTGTTTCCCTGTGACAACCTATGGTTAATATTGTGTTGGCCCGTGACAACCTATGGTTAATATTGTGTTTCCCTGTGACAACCTATGGTTAATATTGTGTTTGTCTGTGACAACCTATGGCTAATATTGTGTTTGCTCTGTGACAACCTATGGTTAATATTGTGTTTGCTCTGTGACAACCTATGATTAATATTGTGTTTCCCTTGTGACAACCTATGGTTAATATTTTGTTTCCCTGTGACAACCTATGGTTAATATTTTGTTTCCCTGTGACAACCTATGGTTAATATTGTGTTTCCCTGTGACAACCTATGGTGAATATTGTGTTTCCCTGTGACAACCTATGGTTAATATTGTGTTTGTCTGTGACAACCTATGGTTAATATTGTGTTTGTCTGTGACAACCTATGGTTAATATTGTGTTTCCCTGTGACAACCTATGGTTAATATTGTGTTTCCCTGTGACAACCTACGGTTAATATTGTGTTTCCCTATGACAACCTATGGTTATTATTGTGTTTGTCTGTGACACTATAATATGGTGGATTTTTTGTTTGTTTATGACAATCTACGCAGGGGTGTGCAGTCATAGAAGATCTTACGCCTACTTCGCTGAGTCCATCACATCGAGCGTCGGTTTCAAGGGTGTCCAATGCGACATCTGGGGGTTGTATTCGACAGGAGTGTGCTCTTCGAACCCCACCGCACCCATAGGGGACAACACAGACAGCAGGTAGGCCCAGATGCCCGCTAGCTTCTGATCGATAGATCTGAACATGGTACCCGGGGCCTCTAAGATGTTCCCCTCAATGTTACACCCCTCTCACCGTGTTCGGGCTGTACTTGATTACATGCACTAACTAAGCTAATGTGTTAAGAATAAGGAAGGTTAAATTTAGAGGATGTGTACCCACATTTGCGTGAAGAGACGCCCAGTATATCCAACCGTGATTTGAACCCCGAGCTCTCTGTCATTGGCAGTCCAGTCTATTGTGAGAGTGACGCCTCAAACCATTCAACCACCCTAAGCGCGTACCTCTTATGCCATCTCTCCTTGTCTCTTTAAGGTTGGGTGGCTAAGGAGCCCGTCTCATCCCACGGGTAACACGGGCACAACTTAGGTAGGTAAGGCCTCGTTCACAAGGTGCAAGTGACTCGTAGTTGACGGTACTGCCGTGGCAGCGCTACTGTCACACTATCCTGCAGCAAAATGATTGGATTCACGACAGTACCGTCGTGGAAGTCTTACACTAACAGTAATATATGGTCACGTGATAGCAGATTTACGACAGTTGCTGCCATGACATCAACTGTCACGATTTACTTACTAGCCTCATGTGAACAAGGCTTACCTAACACATCTTTAATCAGGTGTCGCGTCATGTTGCTGTCATCAACTGTAGCTTTCACTGGAAAACTATGGGATTGAGACAATTTAAATCATTTTATTGAATATAAATATATTAAAGTTTAAAAATCTATTACACAGATCCAATTTTCGCCATTGTAAATGAAAAATGGAGTGAACTTCTGTTTTGAGTAAAATATTAATCCCTGTTATTAGGGCTTGAGGTGGGCTCTTAACCATAGCTTGTACAAGCCAGCGTCCTGCTGGAAGCGCTTCCGGAAGGACTTTTATACAAGGCTTCTTTCGGGCGAAAGTCCTGTTAGCAGGACGCAGTTATTTCTCTTCCGGTCCATATAATTGTCCTTCCGAGAGTACGTAGTCCTTCCGGCAGTACCAACTATATGTGACACATATAATTTGTTTCAGAAATAAATCAGGTGGATATTTAAAAAAAAGTTGTTTTTAATCACACATTTAAAAAATCATATAGTTTTATGAAAAATAATAAAATGGCACATCAGAAACAAAAATCTAAAAATTCACTCCGAATTAAAATTAAATAAACAAAAAAAAACCTATTTATGAATAAAGAGGTATACATGACTTACCATTGTGTAAGAACTTATCTTTCATATTATTATTATTATTATTATTATTATTATTATTATTATTAGCACCGCGTCTTACTACCCGTTCGGTTTATACGCACTTACGCTAATTTGTAATGGTAGGGTGACTGTGAGATGAAATGGAGGACCTACAGTTTAACGTGGAATCCGAACCACGGTGGAGGCCTGGTATATCTTTCATATTGAAAGAAAGAATAATTGATAAAATAGAAAACAATTTATCTAATTGGAATTTCATGTTGTACATGATATGAGAAGCAGTCACGGTTAGTTTGATACGACCAGAGACGGCTTTCAATATAACATAACATTTAGCTACATTCTACATCCCATCGATCACCAAATCTGCCCCTACTCCCCGCGTTTTCACCGCCGGCAGCATAGAAATATGTCGCGACAATCGTCGCCTTCCGCTAATCTTTGCGCCATTTCTAGAAGAACAGGCGTACCAACACCGTTCTTAGATGCGCTGAGAGAGAATGTTCTGCGCTTTTCAACGGTATATATTTCTGCTCTGCTAGCAGGACAGAACCCACTCATATCTGCAGTAGAAAAAAGTCCTACTGGTAGCATGCTCTGTCCTGTCGGTAGCATGTTCTGTCCTGTCGGTAGCATGCTCTGTCCTGTCGGTAGCATGATCTGTCCTGCCGGTAGCATATTCTGTCCTGTCAGTAACATGTTTTGTCCTACCGGTAGCATGTTCTGTCCTGCCGGTAGAATGTATTGTCCTGACGGTAGCATGTTCTGTCCTGCCGGTAGCATTTTATGTCCTGCCGGTAGCATGTTTTGTTCTGCTGGTAGCATGTTCTGTACTGTCGGTAGCATGTTTTGTTCTGTCGGCAGCGTGTTCTGTCCTACCGGAGCATGCTCTGTCCTGCCGGTAGCATGTTTTGTTCTGATGGTAGCATGTTTTGTTCTGTCGGTAGCATGTTCTGTCCTGCCGGTAGCATGTTCTGTCCTGTTGGTAGCATGTTCTGTCCTGCCGGTAGCATGTTCTGTGCTGCCGTTAGCATGTTCTGTGCTGCCGGTAGCATGTTCTGTGCTGCCGGTAGCATGTTCTGTCCTGCCGGTAGCATGTTCTGCCCTGCCGTTAGCATGTTCTGTGCTGCTGGTAGCATGTTCTGTCCTGCCGGTAGCATGTTCTGTCCTGTCGGTAGCATGTTCTGTGCTGCTGGTAGCATGTTCTGTCCTGCCGGTAGCATGTTTTGTTCTGCTGGTAGCATGTTCTGTCCTGCCGGTAGCATGTTCTGTTCTGTCGGTAACATGTTCTGTCCTGTCGGTAGCATGTTTTGTTCTGCCGGTAACATGTTCTGTCCTGTCGGTAGCATGTTCTGTCCTGCCGGTAGGACGCTGTACAATGTATCATTAAGTTTCAAATGTTAAAGACATTGCACTTAATAGGGCTGTAAAGTAGAACACTGAATATAGTTTCAGACGTTTAGAAATCCAGGATTATTTATGAAGGGGTTTGATATTTTTTATATTGTTTTCACCAAAAATTAGGTGAAAATTATGACCATTTAAAAAACTTATTTTTTAATTTTTTTTAATGTGTGATAACTTATATAAAACAATATAAAACAATCCTACATTATCTGAAAAAATCTGTTGTGATCCTATTAAAGTATGACTATTTTATATAGGAAGGATTGATCACGATTTAATATCAGAATCGCGGTCGGGGTTCAATCCTCGGTCCCGGCACAGATTTATCTGATTACCAAACCCTTCCTTCACCTCTGACAAGACATCTTGTGAATGTGTGGAATGCCACGCCTCCACTGTGGTTCGAATTCCACGTTAAACTGTAGGTCCTCCATTTCATGTCACAATCACCCTACCACTACACATTAGCGTAAGTGCATATAACCCGAACGAGTAGTAATACGCGGTGCTAATAATAATAATAATAATAATAATATCTGATTCACACATTTTCGCGTAAATTGTTGGAAAAGGTTTTTTTTTAACTTTAAAATCAAAGGTTTAACTTTTTAACTTATCAGAAACTTAATGATAATTTTCACCTACATTTGGTCAAAAACAATATTTAAACATATAAAACAAATTCTAAGATAATGCGGGAGTTATAAACGTCTACAACACGTATCAATGCTCTACTATAAAGCCCTCTTAAGGTAATTAGATAATAAAAAATAGTGTGCACGATTAAAAAAAACTAGTGGGCTCAAATTAAACTTCATATCCAAGTAGGTTTTCTGTCCTTTCCTTACATAAACAATTACATATTTTTGTATTTATTTAATATGTTTTAATATCCTTGCATATTTTTAGTTGGAAAAAAATTGTCTAGATCAATCGATTTTTATAACGAATATTGAAAACGATTGGTTTCATAATGTGAGGATTTTTTATTTAAGTTACTCTTAAACCACAAGGTAAATGTAGTCGGAAGTTCAGGAATGTTTAGTTCACTTTCAATCAATATATAGTCTTAAATCTACGAGATTGGTTAACGATTTCACATTTATATTAACTTGTTAGTAAATTATTATTCTTTCACCCCTCGAATATGTAAACGCGGGTAAAAGCGTGAATATAATATTATCTGGTTTACTGGTAGCGGGTTTGAATCTCGGCCTGGTGTGTATTGAGGATGGGTTTTTCTTTTCCTAAACTGTTCTTCTCTCGCATTCAATGTAAATGTTGTTACATTTTTTCTAAAATCTACCTTCCCCATCCCTACCATAGTAATGTGAACATGTGTAGAAACAGGATGAGCAGTAAGGCATGGTGCACAAAATAATGTGTTTAAATAATTCCAATTGGTGATTCATATTTTTGATGTATTGTGAGAGATTTTTTGATCTACTATAAGTACTTGTATTTATTTTTGTTTAAAATTACCCACTTTGGTTGCCCCATGGTCTAACGCGCTATTCTCGCAATAGACCAGACTGCCAATGGAAGATTAAGGTTGTAACGGTTGGGTGTACTGAGGGTATTTTTTCCTAAAAGATTTCCCACTCTCTCTCTCTCCCCATGCAAATACAGGTATAGTTCCATTAAATTCAAACCTTTTCATCCTTAACCCATTAGCATAATTAGTACATAGGCGTATATCCCGAACGGGTAGTAAGATGTGATGATAAAAAAAGTGAAGATTGATAATCTAGACATGGGAATCTAACGCCCGACGAGCTTAAAAAACCGCTTCGGTGGCCGCATGGTCTGAGGCATCACGTTTACCATAGATGAAATCATTGATGATGATAATATAAGGGCTCGAATCCAAGGTGTGTGCGTGTGTGTACTTATTGTGTTTTTCCTATATGGTTTTCCACTCTCCCTCCACGCAAATACGGGTACACATCCTCGGAAGTCCAACCTTTCTTATCACATTAGCATAATTTGTATATTTTATAAAACCCAAATCTATAGTAAAATTTGGTGACAAAAAAACTAAAATAATTGATTGTATCGATTAAAAATGTTAAAGCTAAGAGAGAGAGAAAATAATACAGTTATTTATTATACTACTATAAAGTCACACGGCTGACTCACTCATTGACATTAATGTTTACCCACTGCTAAATGAGCTAGAAACATGAAATTTAGCAAACTTCTAGCTTCTAGCCTGTAACCAACTGAAAAATTCCAAAAAGGTTTTTTTTTAATGTTTCATCCTCGAAATATATTCAAAATGGCGGAACAACTTTAAAGTCTTTGTAGGTCTCTTGTAGCTAAATGGTAAGACCTATTAAAAAAACGGCTCTGGAATTACATTAGTTTTCATCCACATGCAAAGAAAACCTACTGGGGGTTCTAGCGTGGAGCCCCCAACGAGCAAAGCGAGTCTTTTTATAAAACTAGAACATAAATATTATACTTTTTCTTGAATTACAGGCAGCATTTTTCTACTCTTAATTAGTTATTTATTGTTATCTAGAAAATGATTTAAATACATTTTTTAAATGATAAACTTCGTTTATAACGACCCTGTTAAGTGTTCTGAATATAAGTTTAGGCGGAACAACAAAATATTTGAAAAAACTGCTGACATTTTCAAGAGTAAATTAGATTTTTTTTAAAATGATTTTATCTTGGGGATCTACCATTAAATTTTAAGTATGTGACTACGTCATAAGATAAGTTAGCAACTCGACCTTGAACGAAACACTCACCATTAAACAAACAATGAGCATTGAGATCAAAATCAAAATCTTATATATTTTGTTTTGTTGAGGTAGTCCACGTGCGCTTTCTAAGTACAGTCTGACCACATTGTTGGCGGCGTGGAATAAACATCAAGCTTATTTAGTTTGGTTTGTCAGTTATTGCGAGGTCTGAGTTCAATTCCCTGTCCGATATACTGAGGGTTTTTTGTCTCAAAGGTTGTCCTACTCTCCTTCATCAAATGTGGGTACCTTTTTCTTATAAACTACTCATCCAACATTCCTACCTCTATATTTTAGTTGAAATTCGTACATTACGGATAGGCATTAAAATCTGGGGTCAAAATAAATCAGGCTTTTACTTTTTAAGTTTTAAACCATGGATATTAGTGACTTAATTTGAGGGTAGACCCACTTCATTGGCCGCATTACTTAAGACACCACTCTCGCATTGGACTAGACCACCGATGACGGTGAGTTCGAGGGTCAAATATCGGTTGGGTGTTTTTCCAAAATGATTTTCCACTCTCTCTCCACGAAAATGTGAGTACACTTCCTCTAAATATAATCTTTCTAATTCCTAAAAAAAACTAGCGTAATTAATACATAGACATATAATCCAAAGGGGTATTAATACATGGTGCTAAAAAACTCTAAAAACACCCAACTGTAATAATAATATTAGCACCGCGTCTTACTACCCGTTCGGGTTATACGCTTTTAAGTACTAATTACTCTAATGGATTAGGAATTGGGAAGGTTGAACTAGAGGAAGTGAACCTGCATTTGCGTGGAGGGAGAGTGGAAAACCATTTAGAAAAAACCTCAGTTAACCCGACCTAGATTCGAACCACGATCTCCCCGTCCTCAGCAGCCGAGCTCAACACTACTAGCGCGTTAGCCAACTACGCCACTGAGGCGGGTCACCGAACTGTAAATCGAGCCGGTATTTCCCAGGGCTATATAGTAAGGGCTGTCCCAGTTCTTTGATGCTAACGCTGCCGCCTTGGTTCCGATAGTTGGAGGGGAGAGCACTGGCGTGACGTCACCGGCCAGACACAGCGCGGCACCTGCCAAATCACCACGTGTTAATACAGTGATATTTCAATGCGTGATGTTTACTCATTTAGAATTGAAATTGGCTTTCCTTATAGAAGAAAGGCCCACTGTTAGTGTTAGACGTACTCGTTTAGATGCTTTGGAAAGAATTGAAAATTTAAGCCCTAAAAAACCACGCGTTGAAATAAATAAAATTGTTCCGCGTTATTCCGCCTTTGAAGAAGATAAAATTGTTAAGTGTGATAAATGTGTAAACTACGAACAATTGCTCGACGAAACTAAAACACTGAGGAAAACTGTAGATGCCTTAAAAATCCAGTTGAACGTATTTAATAAGGAGAAACAATTTTTTTAAAAAACATATGCTCGAAAATTTAAAATACTTTCTAAACAAATTAGTAAGCATGTTAGTGTAACAAAATCACTAAAGCGAAAATTATGCTTAATTAAACGTAAATATGAAGAAAACTGTCGTTTAACTAACTGTTTCGCAAAACTGTTAACACCCACACAACTCAAATCATTGGCCTGTAAGGGTAAAATGATTCGATGGACAAGTGAAGACATTTCACGCTCCGTTATGATAAGAGCCCTATCTCGTAAAGCGTTTGATTTTTGGAGGGAAAAACTTGTATTCCCTTTGCCTTCCTCATCAACTTTATGTAGGTGGTGTGCTAAGTTTACCTGTTTTCCTGGTATTCTTAACAATGTACTGGCGCTGGTTTCAAAATGCTGTGAAGATTTACCTACAACAGATAAACTGTGTGTGCTATGTTTTGATGAAATTCACATAGACAAGCAGGGTTGTCTACGATGTTGGACTGGACCAAATTCTCGGCCCTCACTCCAAAGTTCAAGTTGTGCTAATTAGAGGACTATCAGCTAAATGGAAACAGCCAGTGTATTTTGATTTCGACAAGACTATGAACGAATCATTGCTTTTCCTGATTATTAACGCTGTAGAATCTTCAGGAATCAAATTATGTGCCATTGTTTCTGATTTAGGAGGCTGTGGAACACTGTGGAAGGAGCTCAAAATAACCACACAAAAATAAAATATTTTATCAATCCTGCTGACTGTGATAGAAAAGTGTGGGTCTTTGCTGACATGCCTCACTACATCAAACTTTTGAGAAACCACTTTCTTGACGAAGGACTTGTTTTAGAAGATAATACAAAGATCAATGCGGATATTTTGACTGATGTTTTACAGAGGGACACAGGTGAAGTTAAACTGTGCCAGAAACTTGATCCTTCTTTATATTATTATTACTATACCAACAATAGTATATAAAGTGTTATGTATTAGTTTTGCTTTTATATGTAGGCAACTTATGCAAGGGATATTATAGTATTATTTTATTAATAAAACATGTGATCGGTTTTTGTTCTAATAAGTATTGTTATATTATGTACTTATTTTTCTGTGGTATTGTTATTATTATTATTATATTATGAACAATATTATTAGAAGCTCTTGTAAATACGATTAGAATAATATCAATAGAGAATAAATATATCCTTTTTTAAATTACTGTATATTTAAAATTAATAAGTTTTTCAGTGAGTTCAACATATTCGTATAGTAACTGATATATTGATAGCATGTAGGCCTACTCAAATAGTATATAACGTGTTATGTATTAGTTTTGCGTATATATGTACATGTAGGCAGCTTATGGTAGGGCTATTATAGTATTATATAATTCTGTTAATAAAAACATGTGATTTGTTTTTGTTCTAATAAGTGTTGTTATATTGTTATATTATATACTTATTTTTATGTGTTATTATTACTATTATATTATGAACAATATTATTAGAGGTTATTGTAAATTTCAAGAAGGTTTGGCTTGAATTAATTCTATTTACTACTTTGTATAGTGATTAATATCACTAGTTTAAATATTATTGACGGACCAGTCTTTCTGACAATCCTCATTCAATCTAAAACTAGGCGCGCTAAAATAGCTCGTAACTAAACACGTCAAACTGAGCAAAGTATTTAAGCTACAGAGATGAGTCTTATATCTAAATAAAATTCAGTTCATGGTCATCATTTCGTACACTTATACTACCCATCTATTTCAATTAGGAAAAAACTTTTCAACAGAGTGAAAATGTGTCTGCTATAAGAACTTCATTATAGTTATTTCATTAGAAAACAATTTTTTAAAAGCAAACCAATTGGGATATGGGAATTTTAATAATTTACTCATGTCTTAAAAGGTTTTTATAACAAATTCTGAAAAAATGACTGTGATTGTTCAAGCAGTTTACGAGAAAATGTGAGTTATATCTTGGAACTTTCGAGCGTTCTTTGTGTGTCATTCGAGCTCTATCAGGCCGGTGACGTCACGTCTTGAATGAGAGAGGACCACCTCCAGAGCCGTAGTGAGACAGCCCTTACTATATAGCCCTGGTATTTCCCACATCACAGGCAATCCAGTATATTGTTAGAGTAACGTCATAGACCATGTGACCACTCTACTGTCTTATATGATGTGCTCACATGCCCTTTCTCAAATCTTTAAAATTTACTTACTTTTTGTATTTAAATATACCTATTTGTTTAGAACAAGTGGCTCCTTCTATCTGGACACGTCCAGTTCATCGCCATTTGCAAAAGGATAGATATAATACTGAGTACTATAGTGACAACATGGCTGCTGAATAGACGCAACAGCACGACTGGAAACAAGATTAAAATGTGGAGTAGTTTTATTTCATTTAAAATCAGTTGAGTTCATTGTGGATGATATGTATGTAAATAATGTAAACTGCGGTTTAGTTTATAAATAATTTTTGACTAAATAAAAAAAACCATTTAATTATTTTTTTAATATGAATTCCTGTATGTCTTTCCATACATAAAAAGTCAAATTAAAAATATAAATTGTTTTATTTAAACAAATTTAAATGTAAATGCATACAAGAGCTAGATTACTCTCAACAATTTAATACATATAGTTCACGCATGTTAGTTCTGTTGATTTTTTTCTTGTACAAGAGCGAGATTACTCTCAACAATTTAATACATATAGTTCACGCATGTTAGTTCTGTTGATTTTTTTCTTGTACAAGAGCGAGATTACTCTCAACAATGTAATACATATAGTTCACGCATGTTAGTTCTGTTGATTTTTTTCTTGTACAAGAGCTAGATTACTCTCAACAATGTAATATATATAGTTCACGCATGTTAGTTCTGATGATTCTTTTCTTATACAAGAGCTAGATTACTCTCAACAATGTAATACATATAGTTCACGCATGTTAGTTCTGATGATTCTTTTCTTATATCATGAAAAAAACCAAGGCTGAAAACCTACCAATTTTGCCGGGAAAGGTGTATTCACACACCTTCCGGGTTCTTTTACAAGCCACAACCGACACGGGACCGACGGCTTCACTTCAATTCCGAAGGAAGTTGTGCCATGAATTTTCATCGTTCAAGAAAAATATGTCGACCCCGGCTGGGTTTGAACCCACGAACATCGGTATCTGAGGCCAACAATTTACCCAAAAACCACCGAGGCCAAATATAAAATAAATAGAATTTGTGATTGCCCATTTGTGGGTATTTATGTGCGTTAACTTTAGAATTCCAAAACAAAATTTTATAAACATGAAACTTTAAACAATTATTTCATTTGTTTTAATTTTGCTGGGCCGATGCTTATCCACATTATATATAAAAAATACATTTTTGTTCCAATTTGTAAAATTTGTACATAATGCCCTTTCCTTTTTTAAGGGCAGATATCGGTTTGTTTCAAAGCAGTACAGTTTGTGCCTTACTTAGTAGTCTCCATATGCATTTTTATTTCATCCTTAAACTTATATATTACATTATGTGCTGTTACAACACATAATATTTTAAGGTAAATGTATTGTACATCCATAGATTGATGAAGAGTTTGGGATTTAATGAGTTTAAATATTTAGGAAGAATAATTATAAAACTAGCATTAACGATATTGGATTGGAAATTAGGAAAGTAATGCAGTCGGGAAAGGGATGCTTTTTTACTCGGTCAGTAATTTGTTGACATATCGCCTGCTGTCCGGGAATATAAAACTCAGAATATGCAAAAGAATAATTTTAGCGGTTCTGTATGGGTGTGAAACGTGGTCTCCTAGCCTACATGATTTAAAAAAAGGGGGGGTGTTCGTAAACCAGGTTCGTAGGGAGATATTTAGTCCAAAAAAGGGATGAGGCTGATGGGGAGTATAGGAGGTTATATAATGATGAGATACATACCCTGTACTCATCGCCGGACATTGTTAGGATAGTCAAGTCTCGTAGATTACGGGGGGCAGGACATGCAGTGGGAATGGGGGGATCTACCGTGTTCAGGGGATTGACTGGTAAACCCAATGGGAGGAGACCATTGAGAAGACATAGTCGCAGATGGGGGGGATAGCGTTAGAATTAACCTGAAAGAGAGGGGATTTAATGAGGTGGACTGGGTAGAGCTAGCTCAAGATATGGATAGGGCTTAATGAGGTGGACTGGGTAGAACTAGCTCAAGATAGGGATAGGTTGTGACAAGGTGGACTGTATAGAACTAGCTCAAGATATGGATATGGTGTAATGAGGTGGACTGGATAGATCGAGATCAAGATATGGATAGGGGTTAATGAGGTTGACTGGGTAGAACTAACTCAAGATAAGAATAGGGTGTAATGAGGTGGGCTGGATAGAGCTTGCTCAAGATATGGATAGGGGTTAATGAGGTTGACTGGGTAGAACTATCTCAAGATAGGGATAGGGTGTAACAAGATGGACTGGATAGAACTAGTTCAAGATATGGATAGGGGTTAATGAGGTTGACTGGGTAGAACTAACTCAAGATAAGAATAGGGTGTAATGAGGTTGGCTGGATAGAGCTAGCTCAAGATATGGATAGGGGTTAATGA
>CABFVX010003653.1:0-13255 GCA_902151425.1 Timema shepardi | reverse complement strand
GATAGAACTAGCTCAAGATATGGATAGGGGTTAATGAGGTTGACTGGGTAGAACTAACTCAAGATAAGGATAGGGTGTAATGAGGTTGGCTGGATAGAGCTAGCTCAAGATATGGATAGGGGTTAATGAGGTTGACTTGGTAGAACCATCTCAAGATAGGGATAAGTTGCGTACTTTTGAATGGGTGACAATGAACTTTCGAGCTCCTAATGCCATCGATTAGGTAAATGTGGGATTTAAGAGAACATCCAATCGATACAACAAAACATGTTTATTTTTAATTATCATATAAAAAACATTACATAAAACAATAGACCTATGATTAAAAAAATAAGTACACAGGGGAGAAAATGTTCAGAAACATTGTCACGTGATGTGATAGATACAATATCTGGTTGAAATTATCCGTCCAATGAGTGTGTGTGAAGAACTTGTATCAGAAGTAGCCTTGAGCGAATGGATAAGCGCTCCCCGTGACAAAATAGTAGGAGCCTTGAGATCTGAAACAACAATGACTGTAAGGTTGGTATCACATACAACGTAACAAACAACAATGACTGTAAGGTTGGTATCACATACAACGTAACAAACAGCAATGACTGTAAGGTTGGTATCACATACAACGTAACAAACGGGAGGAGAAACAAATTATACCACACAAGCCTTCCCTTGTAGTGTGCTAGGCTGCAGAGACACGTGCTACTTACTAGCTTGGAACTGGCACGCGAGTAACTGGCAGCTAGCATGCGAGTAGCTGGGAACTGGCACGCGAGTAGCTGGCAGCTAGCATGTGAGTAGCTGGGAACTGGCACGCGAGTAACTGGCAGCTAGCATGCGAGAAGCTGGGAACTGGCACGCGAGTAACTGGCAGCTAGCAACCAAGTAACTGGCAACTAGTTTGCGAGTATCTGTCAACTAACACGCGAGTAACTGGCAACTAGTTTGCGAGTATCTGTCAACTAACACGCGAGTAGCTGGGAACTAGCACGCGAGTAACTGGCAGCTAGCACGCGAGTAACTGGCAGCTAGCACGCGAGTAACTGGCAGCTAGCACGCGAGTAGCTGGGAACTAGCATGCGAGTAGCTGGGAACTGGCACGCGAGTAACTGGCAGCTAGCATGCGAGAAGCTGGGAACTAGCACGCGAGTAACTGGCAGCTAGCATGTCAGTTGCATGTGTATCGTGTGGCTTCTGGTAGTTTGTATATTTTTTATCGGCTAACGAGTAAATCTTACTCTGGCACGCAGGGAGGGGTGGGGGGCGTGCGAGTGGCTGTCATGTCCAAGCATGCTCTGCCATCACGCAGGGAGGGGTGGGGGGCGTGCGAGTGGCTGTCATGTCTGAGCATGCTCTGCTATCACGCAGGGAGGGGTGGGGGGCGTGCGAGTGGCTGTCATGTCCAAGCATTCTCTGCTAGTAGCTGGTGCGTTAGCACAATGAAGTGTTTAGTCTTCTCGGAAAGTTTTGAGTTACATCAACAAATTTTCGTTTTTTTTCCACTACCACACTTGCCTTTCAAACTTACGATCAAAACATGGTCATAAAAATCATTGATCGTTTTTAATTTCTCAAAAAAGAGATAGTAAGAATCGTGGATATTGTTGACCTTGAGATTAGTCTGTCTCTGTCCGTGGCCTCATATTTGAAACGATTTGATGGATTTAGTTCAAACTTTATATCTAGATTTTTAAGGCTATGCCTCAGGATAATTTTTGATTTTGACTCTTAATCTTCAAATTTAGGGTAGTATACTGATAAAATATTTTCTTTGATTTCAAATTTTTTGAAAATTGCTTTAACGATTTTGTTCAAAATGTATATTTGGAGAGGGCTTTACATGACGAATAAAACCCAAGCTTGTTTTTCGGGGGAAATCATTTTAAGGGTACCTGTAGTTTACCGATGGCCGATTTTTACTTTCTTGCTACCTTATATGTAGAGAAAGTATTGTGATCGTCAACAAAATCGAACTCGATATTTTTATGAATGACGACGTTTCATGAGCCACTGAATCCGAAAAATTTGATTTTGCAGTGCCATCTCTCTGTCTGTCTGTCAGTCTATCTGTGCCTTGAGCTAGAGCTTAAACCATTTTACCAATTGGGCTAAAGCTTAGTATCTAGGGTTTTCATGGGGCTGTACCAAGGGATTTTTGGAGTTGGATTGCTAACCCAAAAATTAAGAGTAGTTTCCTTAAAGGTGGAACAAGAAAAAAATGATTAAATAAAAATCGTAAGAGCCGATTTTGATTAAATTTCATTTCTGAGCTTTAATAAATATTTTAAACAAACTGAATAGGCTACTCATATTTTTTTTGTAAAAATGACTAAGGATTCTGGTTGACACATAAATTCTGATTTCTTATTATATCTCCGTGACTCTTTTAGATATGAAATTACTTATCTTTGAAAATATGTAGGTCTATTTATAATAAAAATCTTTTATTTGAAACATATTTTTATAAAACCAATAATTTTCAAGATATACGTAAATGTATATATTTTTTAAATTTTCAAAATCAAAGGTAAAGTTTTGCGCGCGTAAAAAATATTTAACCCGAAATATTGATGGATGTTATTTTTTCATGAGCCCCGAACCCTAAAAAAAAGTGTTTTTTGCAATGCCATTTATTTGTGTGTCTGTTTAACCCTAAAATTAATACTAGTTTGACAAGGGTGAAAAAAAGAAAAATCTATTATTTCAAAATCAGCTCAAACGATTTTGATTAAAATTCGTCTTTGGGCGACGATTAAGATTATAAATAAAATTGACTATTTTCATTTTCCCATGAAAGTTAATTTTAGGGTAATTTACAGAAGCGGAAATTTCCGTATCTCCGCAACTATTTGAGATACTAAATAACTTATCAGTGCAAAATTGTAGTACTGTTAAAAATAGAAAATCTTTATTTGAAATATATCAGTAAAAACAATAGTTTCTAAGATAATGGCAAATATTTTAATACAATTTTGTGAACATTAGTTGTATAGAGATACTACCTAAATATTAACGTAATAATTCTCTAATGCCATAAAGTAAGTAGATAAGTAAGCCTCTCAAAAAGTGTATGTTCTTTTTCCTTTAACCTCTTAGGAAAAACGTTTGTACAGCAATGATCTGTCTCTATCATTTTAGACTCAATAGTTAATATTTACCTCTATATTGGTATAAATCTATAAAAGAGAAATTTATTAGTAATGCGATAACCATAAGATGTGCAACCCATAATAAAATGTCGAAAATTTTAACCGGAAGTTGAAATTTTAATACAAAGTGTTGACCGTTGTGGACCTAGTGTCGATCTTTTTTATTGGTCCAAATATACAAATGAGGACTTTATAGTTCTTTAAAAATAAAATTATAAAATTTAAACCCGGTAGTAAAAAAAATGTATACTTAAGTATAGCTTAAAACTTACTTGGGTTTTATATTGCATATTATTTCGTTTCAAATATACTACTAGATTTGAGTAAATATCTCTAATTTTAAACAATGGAGTGAGAAAGTCCGTGCAGAGTTCCGTATCATTTATTTTTAATGTTTTCAACAGGTTTGTTTATAATATAAAGTGTGTTTATATTAACTAAGCAGGTGATATGTTGTTTTTGTTGGGGGGGCTTTTTTTAAAAAAAAAGCTTACTTAGGTGGAGTTTACTGATAACCTGTTTTGAACAGTTTTGTTCCAAGCCATATGTAGTTAAATGTGTACAATTGTGTGGCAACATACTCCCTCTCAGATAATGGCTGTTCAACACATGATGTAATGTGTGTAAAACTTCCACTGCTAACTTGAATGAGACAGACAATAGATTATGTGGCTAATTATCATACAAGGACGAGAACTAATTACCTTGATTGTCTAATCATTTTTTTAAGCTCAGTGTCTTACTTACTACCCGTTTGGGTTGTACGTAAATGTACTAATAGCACTTGTATTATTTAGTTGAGAAAGGTTGAGATAAAACCTAATGGTACGTGCATTTACTTAGAGGAAGAATGAAAACCCTGTAGGAAAAAAAACCCTCTCAGTACATCTGACATGGATTCGAACCCTTATCTCCTCGTCATCAGCAGTCCAGTATATTGTGAGAGTGATGCCTTAAACTATTTGAAGACCGAATCGGGTGAGTGTTTAATCCCTGAGAGATAAGATCATATAGATTTGTTTGGTAACCCACGTCGTCGGGCACGTGAACTAGTCTTCAAGATCATTTAGTTTGGTCCGCCAGTTTCGGGAAGGTCATGGCTAGAATCCCATCCGGATATGCCGAGAGTTATTTCTCTACTCTCCCTCAAAGTAAATGCTGCTATATTTTCTAAATAAATACCACTTTTCTAACGACTAACGTAGTCTACAGGACAAATAATTTAACACAGTTTAAATGTACTTAGAAAACTCATTTTAACGATTTAATGGGCGATATATCTTGAAAACACTTAGCCTCAAACACTATTAATATTCTTGACCATGACAATATGTTTGTGGCCCGACCATTAATAGTAAAATGGCTACTTGTGTTGAAATATAAACAATGAAATGGTTGGGACAAAACCGATAAGATATACACAGTGTTTCGCCCACTCTCGGCCTTATAACCTTCAGACTAATGGACGTAATTGGTGGATGAGAAGCACTTAGAGTCTGAGAGCAAGTGAAACACCCTGTATAAGTTCACTGACCTTTTGGTTTCTCCAGTTTATATTTTTAATCATTTGACTGAAATGGGATGTGATCTGACATGGAACTATAGTAGTTCCAGTGGTGGTCACGCAATGTGGTTTGGTCCAGTATGGAACTAAAGTAGTTCTAGCGATTTGCACTCAATGTAGTGCTGTCATGCTTGGAACTACAGCAGTTTTAGTGATTTAGACGTATTGTTGTGTTGTCTAGCATGGAACTAACAGTTCTAGTAAAGGTCACAGTATTGTGTGTGGTCTGATATGTAACTGTAGCAGTTCCAGTGATGTTCGTGAGAAATTGTATGGTATAACATGTGTCTACATCAGTTCCAGTGATGTTCGCAGGGGTTGTTTGGTTTGGCATGGAACTAGAGTAGTTCCAGTGATTGGAACGGGATTTTGTTTGGTCTGACCGGGAAATAATGCAGTTCTAACTATTATCACATGATGTTGTTTGGTCTGGTATGGAACTAGAGTAGTTCTAATTATTATCACAGGATGTTGTTTGGTCTGACAGTGAACTAATGCAGTTCCAATAATTGGAACGGGATCTTGTTTGGTCCGATCGGGAACTAGTGCAGTTCTACTCACAATCTGTTGGTCCTGGCGCCCATGATGGCCCGGCTCTGACCACACCTGTTGCTGTTGTAGTCTGCCCAACTGTTACACAAGGCGCCCCAGAACCCCACGGGGGTGTACACGGACTCCGCGTAGAACTCGTGGGCCCTTGAATGAGAACACGTCCCTGAAACAAGACACAGGGACATTTGAAACCCTTACCCTGGGTAGAGAAAGATACATCCTCACGCTGTCTCTGAATACTGCTTATGGAGTATTCACTGGTTATGCGTTTTAAAATAATATTGTAATGGTAATTAACAAACGAAGAGTCATTAGCTTCAGAATATATGAGGGCAAGCAGATTGGAACATACGGGGCTTAAACCACTGACCTACCTATGATGTCAGATCAGTAACCGGATAGATATCCCCCAGGATGTAAACCCTGACCCACCTGTGACGTCAGGCCAGTACATGGATAGATATCCCCCAGGATGTAAAACCTGACCCACCTGTGACGTCAGGCCAGTACACGGATAGATATTCCCCAGGATGTAAACTCTGACCCACCTGGGAGGTCAAGCCAGTATCCGGATAAATATCCCCCAGAATGTAAACCCTGGCCCACCTGTGAGGTCAGGCCAGTACATGGATAGATATCCCCCAGGATGTAAACCCTGACCCACCTGTGACGTCAGGCCAGTACACGGATAGATATCCTCCAGGATGTAAAACCTGACCCACCTGTGACGTCAGGCCAGTACACGGTTAGATATTCCCCAGGATGTAAACTCTGACCCACCTGTGACGTCAGGCCAGTACACGGATAGATATTCCCCAGGATGTAAACCCTGACCCACCTGTGAGGTCAAGCCAGTATCCGGATAGGGATTCCCCAGTATGTAAACCCTGACCCACCTGTGAGTTCAGGCTAGTACCTGGATAGGTATTCCCCAGGATTTAAACCCGGACCCACCTGCGAGGTCAAGCCCACATCCAAGCTGAGAGCGTCCCCCGTTGGGGTAGAAGTCGATGTGCCCCATCGGGTCAGTCCATCCCAGTAGGCCTGCGTTGGTGTGGATCACCTGCACGTAGTTCGCGTCAGAGACGTCAAGGCGGTCGTTTAGGGACTCGCTTCCGTACCCGGGGGCGGCGGGATCGAGCCCTGTTGGGGGTGCACAAACTCTTTTATTTCTTTGCACCACGCTCTATTCTTCGGCTGGACCTAATGCGTCTTAGTTACAATAATAGGATAGGGACGAGGAAGGTCGAATTGAAAGGAAGTGTGCCCGCATTTTAATATAATTGTAAATGTCCCAGAATTTTTATAATAAATTACTAAACTACAATTAAGTATATGATTTAATTTTTTTAATAATTTCAAATATTACAAATATCAAAATAAATAAAATAAAAATATTTATCTTCTAATCTCTATGCCTTTACATAATCGTTATTGCGCATAACTATCAAAGATAAAAATATTTAAAAAGCAATCTCATAATAATTATTGATATTCACTCAATTAACATTTCTATCAACACTTTGAGTTGGAGATAGGGGAGTGGGTTCGTGTTGAGCTCACTATTTTTTAAAGTGTTTATAGCAAATATCAAGTTAAATAATAGATATCTCATATAGATATGGCTACGTTTATTTTAATTATATACACTTAGTAACAGCAGGGATAGTTGTTCTGTAGGTGTGTAAGAGACCTGCTATGGAGAAGAGAAGTGCTCCTGAAGTATATGTAAGTGCTGTACAGGGCGTACTTTGTAGCCATTGTAACACATGCAGCAGTAACATGGAAATTGAATGTAAAAGGTACAAGGAGAGAGGAGACCATGGGAATTAAGTTTTTGAGGAAGATTGTTAGCTGTCACGAGAAGAAACGAGATTAGGAATAAAGTTATCCAGGAAAGAGTGTGGGGAGGGCGTGGGGGGACAGGGAGTACATGAGATAGTAGAGGAAGGAAGAATGAGATGGTATGGGCATGTAATAAGGATTATATGGCAAAGGAGGACAAGAAAGAGATGGTAAAAGTAGATAACTGAAAGTGTGAAAATGAGAGGAGAAGAATGGTGGAAGGATAGAGGAATAATAGAGAAAAGATGGATGAATTTTGCTAAATTGAAACAGTTGATGATGATGATGATGATGATGATGAGTAATATAACTAGTTTTGAATATTTGACATATGAATAATGGCATAGGATTAGGGTCTTTTTTTACTATTTAAAAAGATTCTCGTCTAATGCCACTTCACTCATGACAAACATAAAATAATTGTTAAGGTATATATATACTCGTATGTACTAGGGAATAGGCTTTTTTTCCAATTGGTGCAAATTATGATTTCACGCGAAGTCTATTCCCTGCTAAAAGTTTCAGTATTAACCATTTTTGGGTAGCTACTTGTTTTAAAAAATAGATACAAACACCAGGGAACAGATTTCTTATTAATATATAATATAATATTTAGCACCGCGTCTTACTACCCGTTCGGGTTATACGCTTTAAGTACTAATTACTCTAATGGATTGGGAATTGGGAAGGTTGAATTAGAGGAAGTGAACCCACATTTGCGTGGAGGGAGAGTGGAAAACCATTCAGGAAAAACCACCCCTAGTTCACCCGACCGAGATTCGAACCTCGACCTCCCCGTCCTCAGCAGTCGAGCTCAACACGACAAGCGCGTTAGCCAACTACGCCACCGAGGCGGGTGACTTCTTATTAAATCCGAAACTGCACCAATATTAATTAGATAGACCTGACCTCCAATTTCAAATAAATGGCGACACGAAACACTTCTACAGTAGCTCCATGGCTTCTTTTGTGCTGACTGACAGCTCACAGCTGACTTCTGACAGTAAAAGTTTAGGTATATACCTAAATTTTGACTGTCAGAAGTGACAGTTGCTAAACGCATGTTTTTGCAGATCATATGATTCGGCGTAGGGATACCTAATTTGGTCTGGTAACTTTTCAAAGCTGTCAAGTCAGCACCAAATAAGCCATGGGGCTATTGTAGCTGATGGAAGTAAAAACAAACCACGTCTATTGCGGAAACAGCCCAAGGTAGACTGGCTGAAACGCTAGTCTACCGTTCGTCCCTACCCTCACCTGTGATCTTGGCGACCCTGCCGTGGTTCACCCTGTTTCCGGCCACCCCTGCTACGTGGGCCCCTAGACTGTGGCCCACCAGATGGATCTTGGACGGACTGACGCCACCGAACAGTACCAGGAAGTCGATGAACTGGGCGACGTACGCCCCCACGTTCTTCACGGCCCTCCTGGAGGTGGAGTAGAGACCGCTAGCAGGCCCGGACCAGTCTGTCACTATCACGTTCTCACTGCTGGTCTCTACAAAGGCTGGACAGTGACCATCAGAGGAATATTAGACAGTTCTTATTTTACCGAGAATAGCGAGGTTTTGTTTTAAATTGACCATTTGGCATTTTGTCTGTTTATTGATCTGCGTTCTTCAAAGTGTCGACGATAGAAGATTACCAACTAAAAGTTATGGGTGATTAGGTGCACCACCAGGGCTCTAAGAGTAAGAACCAGGGTAATAAGGGATTGAAAGTTATGCAGGAAAAACAGTTTTCAGTAAACTCCAGTTTGTGACTATAAATACAAGACAAAAATTGAGTTTACTAAAATAAATGTTGGGAGGGAAATATCTATATAAATACATTTAATTGGTAGGCAATAGTTTGTTGATCACCTCTCTTAACGTGACTAAGGGACTTCCCCTTGGAGTTCCAGCCGTGGATGACAAACTTTATCTCCTCGTTGCGGTCCAACCATTGTAGAGACCCCAGGTCTCCTAGCAGAAGTTGAATGCCATCTACCGGGTTCCTCCTGAAACACGGGTGTCACATTGAACCAAGGATGTACGATTGGTATATTCGGGCGTTACTCCGGGCAACGGCTCATTAGTACTGGATTGATAATCTTTCCACTATTGGGTTACAAGTGGTGTATCTCAGACACGCTATATCTATATATACTCACTTTTCTCGTTAGGGGCTCTGGNCCCTATATCTATATCTCCCCACTTTTCCCGTTAGGGGCTCTGGCCCTAACCCCCCCCCCCCCCTCAGTGAGTTTTCTTTGCAATTGGATGTAAACTAATGTAATTCCAGAGCAGTTTTTTGATAGGTCTTACCGTTTAGCCACAAGAGACCTCCAAAGAAAGGCCCGCACCGACTTTAAAGTTGCTCTGCCATTTTGAATCTTTTTCACGGGTTGAAAATTAAATTTTTTAACTTTTTGTAATTTTCCCGTCGGTTACAGGCTAGAAGCTATAAGTTTGCCAAATTTCAAGTCTCTAGCTCATTTAGCAGTGGGTAAACATTAATGTCAATGAGTGAGTCAGCCATGTAGCTTTATAGTAGTATAATAGTGATATATATAGATAGATAAATATGTATTCTAAATCGAACAGATTATCTTTTTTCCTCCCCTTTCTCAAACTGTTTCAATCACCTGGAGTAGAGGGTGAAAGTCACATCCCGAGCGCCGACGAGTACAGTTTCTTGTCCTGGATCGTCCAGGTCGACCCAAACGGGCAACCCATCTCCGTCCGGTATCTGCATCCAGTTCCCCAAGGAGCGATCCAATTCATCTCCCTTCGTCGAGTTCAGCGGACCACACAGGCCTTGGAATTAAAAAAAAAAAAAAAGATCAGTTAGTGAAAATAATAATCCAAGAAACGACTCTTTTTCATTTATTTTAAGGTTAGTCATTTAAAACTTATAAAGTTTTATGATTTCACATTAAACGATAAAGTGTTTTTTAGAATAATAAATAATGTGATTTTTTTAAAGAAATAATTTGTCTATAAATCAAAATATTTGAAAGAGTTTTCATGATATTAGATAAAGTTCAACTTGGCCTTTCTGGTTGGAACATTAAAGGCTTATTTTTGAGCTAAGCCTGTATGAATTCAATTCGAATCGGATCTCAATTGAAGTTTTTTAAGTCGAAAAAGATCGAATCTAATTCAAACCGAATATTTTTTTAAGAAGTGTTATCAAATCCAAATATATTAATAGACTAAATTATATATTACTTTTAATTTAACCAAATAAAATAAGGTCAACAAACTGTGTACAAATAATGACTAGGTTTTAAATCGTACGAAATTAACAGATTTATAAGATGAAATAATTGATTTGTTCTAACTTCTTCAAAAAGTTAAAGTCTAAATAGTTATTCGACCTTTGAATTCTAATTTCGAGCTCTATTCCATCTAATCCGAATCGGGAATCTATTTATATTTGAAATCTCGAATTCACACAAATCTTTCAAATACAAAGAATCGTAATTTCCATTGAAATCTTGAATCCTAACAGATTCGAAATTTCGGAAGCTTCGTACGTAGAAATATTTGAAGCGAGGAAAAGTGTTATCTGTGAGAAATAAGAGTATTATCCACGGTTCTATTTCAATAATTTCAAGATAATTGGTACCAGTATTGATTTTTTTTTAATGTTTAGACATTCTCATAAAACTTAAAACTTAAAACCCATCATCATATTTATTTATTTTTAATTTTCAACGTTCACATAAAATTCCTATACAGGGTTTGTTATGGAACTAAATGTATATTAAACAAACCTATTTGGAATTATAATTTTAAAAATTTACTAGTTTTAAAATTGTTTTTAAAATCAGATTTTGTAATTTTTTGCGTCTTACTGCCGACCAGGATTATACACATTTAACTATACGTGGCTATATGCAATGATAGAAGTAAATTTGAGAGAAAATGTACCAGTGTTTGTGTTGAAGAATAGTGGGAATACATTCAGTAGAAAAAAAGCACCCTTAATATACCCAGCCGGGATTAAAACCCCAACTCCTTCTCCACCTTTCCATCATATGAAAACTAGACTTTAAAGGCCGATACAGTCACACAGAATACTAAGCTAAGCTGAGCTGTGCTGTGCTGAGACTTTGTCAATTTGGTTTCACACTCATTGCTAAGTTAAGGTCCCTCCTTTCACTCCAGAATTCAGTTATGTTTCTTTCTGGTCTGCTCCAGTGAACTTTAGTTATGATGGTGTTCTCCAAAATGTCTTGTTTGAGTTCAGGTTCAGGAATAAAAGATGCTGCTATTAGCAGTTGTTTTGGAAGATGAAGAAAATTTAGTAAGTGGAGGTTTGACTTGTTCAATCAACGCTTCCATTTTAATATAAAAACATTTATTAAATATATAACCTAACTATAGTATTACTTAAATACTCGTGAAACAAACTGAAAATAAAACTTCACAACACTTTTTTGGTTATTTTCACCAAACCAGCACTGGGTCTGTTCAACACGGAACTCAAGTTGCGTTATGCGCGTGCGCAACGTAAGATTGCTAAAGACGGGAGATGGAAAAATTGCCCGGCCAGAAATAGGAAAAAAACATAGAGAGGCATAGCTTAGCTTTTTGTGTGAACCAACACATTTAAATACATGGTCCGTCATTTTTCTAAACGTTATCAAAGCAAATCTTAGCTTATCTTTCTGTGTGAATCGGCCCTAAGAGCTTGGCTGACATTTAGTTAGCTGGCCTGCCGATATGAGTGAAACGATCATATAAAAGTTACGTTTTCTGCACATTTTTAATTCTACAAAATAAAGTCCAAACGATTGCAATTACCTTCTTTGAAACTCAGTAAAATGAAGACAGAGGAGAGCAGGAACTTCATTGTGTGGATTTTGAAACGCTTATGTCAATGATGAACGTGTGAAGCTTTTATAAGTAACTTGACAACAATATCGACAGTATTAGCATAAGGAATTAAACTATTTTAGGGTGGTATTATAAGGTTATTATTAATGTCATCCCATGACAGATTGAGGATTAAAATACATTTAAGGATTTATAATCACGCCTTGTATTGAGGCCACAATGTAGTGTTGAGATGGTTGATGATTATTTTGGTGTTATAATATATTTTAATATAATGTTTGTGATTTTTTTTTATAGTATTGACTGTTCAAAACAAAACTTCTTGTTTACAAAACAGATCCAATTCGCAAATGGATCACTTAAGATATTGAAGATTAATGCAAATCTAATAAGCCCCGTGTCATAAATATTTTTTTTTCATTTGACAATCAATTAGGAATGAGATTTAGTTTCATTAATAATCGCTGCACATATCTACATTAAGTATTATAATGGTTGATGTATACAAATATCTTTATAAGAAAAAAAGAAGTGTTTATGTTTAATCTCAAGTATGTTTGATCATTGTTAAAACTAAGAACATTTTTTTAGTGTAAAGCCTTTAAGATACACCACTATGTCGGATGGTAACACAATCCTGCGATGATTATTTTTTTCAAGGTGACTTCAGTCACATGTTTAATTGATATTTATTATTTGAAATAACTTGTATGGCCGCTTATTGGTTGAGATAAAAGTGAGCCCACTTTGATCTTTATCTTAGGCTCACCTGTTAGGGGCCAGAAGTCAAGCAAATCCTGACCCCTCAGTGTGTTATCAATCACTGATAAATAAAGAATAGTGTTTTAGAAGTGGTTAATTGATTACTACGTGCGTAGAAAATGTCAAGTATCAAAACAAAACTTGAAAATAAAGAATGACAGATACTTCAGAAGTCCTACTCATATATTTGCACATATTTTGATAATTTACACTTCACTATAACTGAGAAAAAAAAGTAAAGATTTTTTTTCTCTTCTTGTTACCGCGTCTTACCGCGGGTGACTAACCACCCCCCATGATGTAGTGGTGGTCAGTGCACCTGACTACGAGTTTAGGGGTCTCCTATTCGATTCCACGCTGGTACCGTGTGTATTTTTTCCCGAAAGGGGAGTTACCCCAGCGATCATCAGGCTTTGGTTAGTTAGACTTGGGGGACCTGCCGGTCTAGGGGTAAGGTGTCAGACTTCTGTGCTAGGGGTCCGGGGTTCAATACTCTGTCCCGGCACAGATTTATCTGATTACCAAACCCTTCCTTCACCTCTGACAAGACATCTTGTGAAT
>CABFVX010003652.1:34809-49973 GCA_902151425.1 Timema shepardi | reverse complement strand
TTCGGGTTATACGCTTTAAGTACTAATTATTCTAATGGATTAGGAATTGGGAAGGTTGAATTAGAGGAAGTGAACCCGCATTTGCGTGGAGGGAGAGTGGAAAAACATTTAGGAAAAACCACCCCCAGTTCACCCGACCGAGATTCGAACCTCGATCTCCCCGTCCTCGGCAGTCGAGCTAAGCATGACAAGCGCGTTAGCCAACTACGCCACCGAGGCGGGTTTTAGTTTTAAGCAAACATATATTTTAAGATGATATTCTGATGGAGTGATGGTGAATAAATAGAAAAAAAATGACACCGCGACAGGGATTTGAACCCTGGTCATCAAACTTTACGCACCAACCGCTCTACCGACTTGTGCAGAGTTTCCTCGACTCTTTTTGTATGTCCGTGCGCGCGGTCGCGGCTGGTTTCGAGGTTCAGGCCCAGAGCCCGTCGCACCACTCTCGGTTCCGGGCTTGTCGAGAGCGCGTTGGAGATGTTGCGATGTTATCGTGGGTACAGAGATGAGGTTTCTTGACGTACACTTGTGTAACCGAATCAACCGAGGGGTCGAATTAGAGCTCTGAATAAAGATTCGAGTTCCTTCTTTGTACAACCCCTTCATAACGACTCGTGCTGTGGCCAAGTCTGGTTTGTGAACCCCTACTATCGACACCGGTGTAAATGGGGGCCGACACGAGTTTTCTCCCGTAATGTCCGAAGGGCCCACGACAGGTGTGGACACAGACTATGTAATCTGGAATCTCCTCGTCGGTTTATATGGTAGGTCCGTTGATGTGTTGATGTGCAGTTCCTATCTCCTTCGCTGACAATATTACATTGGATTCTTTCTTGGAATCCTTCAATATAATCCAATATTATTTATCCTATCTAGGATGAGAACAGGATCACCAAACAGACCCTAAAGTTTAGAAAACCACCCAGGCTACATATTTGTCAACTATTGCATATTTAAACCAAATAACTCTAGCGCTCAGCAAAAGAATTTTTTAATCGACCAAAGAAAGTTACATTCTTCAACAATTAAGTTTACACCACTGAAGAAAAGTTCCTGTTCAGTCTGGTACTTCTTGACGAAGATACCATGTGCCGTCAAAATGATTAAGTGTTTTTTTTGTACTTTTATTTGAGCTTTGTTTTCTACAATTCTATGATATGTTTTCAATGATATAATAAATGTTATTAAAAACAGTTTAAAGCATGTTTATCTTTGCGCCAATAAATTATTTTAAAGCGCATTAATAACAACTTGACACTTCGCTGAAATGATTACAGTACTCTCTCGAACATTCCAGGTTGCGGATTAGTTGGGGACGGTAATTTGTAGTTATTTAGTTATATTTAAATCTATGGCCTGCTCTACACGATACTTTAAAACCGACCGCCGATGTACAGGCCAGTAAAACTTAGTCCTAAATTTGTCATTCACATATTAAGTGTAAACATAATTTTGTGTTTGGATGTACATGTCATTAAACGGAAGTGGGACATCTGCTTTAAACAATAAATGGACTATTTTATTCGGGCGTATTCAGCGTTTATTTTTGAGGCAAAGTACATCACTGGGTTTGAGTTGTTTTTTTAATTCAGGTCAAATTTTTTTCTCCAATACGATGAATAATCAAAAATCTACTGTATCTTATAAACTTTCAGAAATCTCGCTGTTTAAAGATTTTCAAAATCTTCAGAGGATCTCATTGTACCAAAAATTATTTATACTCCATTCACGGTAGGAATTACTATCTGAAAGGTCCTTTTTCCTACCAATATCCTACTATATAATAGATTTCTGTTAGGGAAAAAGGCCTTTTAGAAAACAACTCCTACCGTGAACAGTCCTTACTTTGCTTTTTTCTTCTATTTCAGTGCTAAACGCAATGCTATATTAACACAATTCATCCAACATTTTTAGAGAGCTACCCATTAGGACAGTTATTTAACATCTCAAACTTATATACAGCCTTTTCCACTTTCATGTATAACATTGTCACCTTCACTCTTTCTGGCAGAGGGTGAGACTTGAAAAGAAACTCAAAAAGGACAAAATGTGTTTCCAATATTAAAATTTATTTAATTTTCTTTTTTTAAATACATTGTTTACTTAGTAACAAAATATACAGCATCATATATCAAATAATTTCCCTTAATAACATATATAAGCACACACACACAAAACTATTTATACATTTTGTTTCCAAGATTTGTTTTAGTGAAATTAACACTTTAGTAACATTGTTTGATAATACTTGAGTTGATGAACCAAAGATCTAGTATTATCTAGTTTTGTTCCCTTCAACTCAATTCGACGCGTCGAGTAAAAAGAGTATAGTTTAAATATGTTCCAAATGATGGTATTTTTTATAAAGATATATTTGGAAAAGGTGTGAAAAGGTCACTTTTTCGCCCAACTTTTGTAGTTATTAGATTCGATGTTTTTCCAAACTAGCTCAAACTTGAAAAATATTTGAGATTTTTTTTTTTACCAACGTGTCTTAATACCTGTTCGGGTTCTAATTACACCAATAGGGATTATGAAGGTTGAATTTAGAGGAAGTGTGATTGTATTTGCATGGAGGAAGTGTGGAGAACCGCATAAGAAAAACCATCCTAAGCACACCCGAATGGGAGAACCCTGATCCCCCTATCTTTGGTAGTCCAGTCTACTGCAAGAGTAGCGCCCTAGACCATGCAGCCACCAAAGCGGATATTAAGAAAAGATAAAGTTTTAGAAACTTCGCATACTACCATCAATCTTTCCAAAATTTATTGAACCCAATCATTTGGTACCCTCTGTTTCAAATGTGTTCTTAAATATTTTTATTAATCACACATTTATTCAAATTTTAATTGACTGGTCGGCTCAAGACAACAGAATAAAGTCCACAGCACATAGTTATATTATTTCAAATCTGTGAGTAATTGAACATTTACAATATTTGATTTTATATATATCCAAATTTTTAATACACCCTGCTAGTCATCTAATATTTAAAAAGGTTTTTTTTAATATCATAAGCTTGGAGAATTAAAATATAATTTATATCAGTGAAAATACTAAAAATTAAGTGTATGTTAGGAAAGGTATCTAACCTTAAAACCAGATGGTTTGTATTAAGGTATTTTATCTTTACAGAGTATCACTGGTCTCTAACTTACTTTTTATATCACTTAATATGATTTTTATTAATATTTTTACTAAAGATGAAATGCGTATAAACCGAACAGGTAATACGACGTGGTGGAGAAAAACAACAACTAGATGAACAAATCAATATTATTTCAATCTAAAAACAAGTGGTTCTTTCAGCCTTTAACAATAATAATAAAGTTTAGTAATTTAAACAAATTAATTAAATTATCATAAAATATATCTTCTGTTTATGTTCTTTGTTAATAGAGGGATTAAATTACTTCTCTTTTTGTAGTGAAATATATATTTTAGACTGTAAATTCTAAAGTGTTAGAAACATTTAAATGTACAAAAATAATATTAAACTCAATTTATAAAAAGCTAAGTACGAGGCAACAATAGTGGAAAAGTGGATTATATCCCCACTATCCTCTATACAGTAATAATATTTTATCTGAATATTTAGTATAATGTTTGTAATAGAACATTATCTGGTCCCATAACTTGATTTCTGATATTCCTATGTACAGTGAAACCTGCCTTAAACAGAATCGCAAGGGTACGTGATTTTTTGACGTGAATACGTCTTTAAATTTGCTACCATACGGGGGCAATCCAAAAAACCTAATGATAACAAAATCGGGGGATACAGTTTGGCGTTGTAGTTTCGAATCTATCCTCTACATCCAAAATTAAATTATACCACTGGATAGCTAAAGGATCAAAGAATGCATTACAATACACGAGAACAGTGACACATTGCGCGCGGTGGAGGTACAACACACGGCCGTGTCCATGACACAGCTACACCCCATTTTTTTCTTATAAAGCCAGATATCCGTTTGGTGAAGATGTATTAACATGCATATTAATTGAGATAAAATAAATACTGTACTCATTTATTTATTCACACGATAATTTGTCCTTATTGAGTGAAATTTCTGGAAGTGGGCAAACAAATGAATTTCAACACAGGTAAAAGCTGGATTACACAGATGATTGACAAGTCACTGGGAAGAACAGAGATAAAAAAAATCAAGAGGCAATTACAGTAAAAAATCCTCTAAAGAAGGTAAACAAAAGAACTACAAAAGAGAAAAAAAATATACCTGATTTTACATTTCACCCAACTCCTCTTAAAATAACCAGAGAAAGAGCCAGAGTAAACAAAATTCTGTAGAATGTAAAGGATGCCTAGAATTATTAGAAAGTTTCCGTATAAGGGCTTATTTCGATTTCCGTTTCTGTGTTGGGCAGTTTTGGTTTAATACAGTAAATTAAACATGTTTTTCAGCTCTAAAGTCATGGGACTGGAAACTATTTCAGTCTTAAGACAAATTTCTGTTTAATAAATGGTCCATTTAAGGCAGGTTTCACTGTATAGTTAAAACTACTTTATACTTAAATAAAGAAAATCGCCCTTTATAAATTAATGAACGGGAGACTATAAAACTATCACACAAGTATAATAAATATTTAAGAAAAACTAAACAATACATACTTTTGGCTTTAAATTTTTGAAACATTTTGTATCACTCATATGTAGTACAGAAAATGCCAAGATGAAAATAATATTTAAAAAAATATGAAAACATAATTTAAAAAGATGGAAGGTCCCCAAGGGTACAAAATAGGCTTTACATTCAAACAAAGATACCGGACTATTTATTCCTTTTTCCTAAACTGGGTTTTCTTCTTTTGTTACTTATCTTTAATTTATCTTTTATATTTCCCAACTTTATATATATTAAAATAGCAAGTAGTTACCTAAATGATAAATTGCAAAGACAGCTTTCTTGTTTTTTCGAATAACAAGCTTTGTACACCCCAATACAAATAGAGATCAATATGTGAGGGGGTGAAAAATATTACGTCAAGTCAAAACGATCCCACAGCAGGCTAGTATCAATACATAAAAAAAAACTGATACAATAGTATAATGTTATCAATATTGACTGCAAAATATAGGAGTGTTTTTAAAGGTGCTCCAAATACTATTTGTAAAACAATCAAGGTATAGTAAAGTTCAGCGACAATTCAAAACATTTGCGACTTTTGTGCAAATTTACAACTCGAACACCTATTTTTTATAGAAACCTCAAATACTTTATCACAACACGAACCCTATCATATTAATTACCTTGTATTCACCCATTAAATTATACATATATGCTTCTAACTCGTGGACATCCCCCCCCCATAACACATGACACGAAAAGAAATACAATCTTTGGATACAAAATCAGTTATCAGCAGAGATCACCTTTCTTTGAAATTACCCTGATTTAAATATAGTGATTGGCGAACGAAAAAAGGTTACACCGAAGTAATATTCAGGCATTTAAAATATTTTAAATTGGCTTCAATGGCTTCTTTGCATCATGTATAACATTGAACAAATAAAATAAGTTTTAAATAAGCACGCCCCAGTAACCGGGTTGGATATTATCTTAATTTAATTTGTTACAATGATACACAACAAGTTATGCAGAATGTGTCGCTGTCACACAACAATAATAGTTAATGATGAATCAATAATTAACAGTAATTCAAACTTGTAAAATGTTTTCAAAATAAGATATAGCACTTTTTAATTTAGTGTACTACTCTTAAAATATTACTGTTCATAGAAAAAAAACACCTCTTTGCTGAAATTATATATTTGAAAAATAGACTTTGACAAGAATTTTAAACTCTGGGTATTAGTTAAAACAAAGGTATGGGGTTTGAATACCTGTCAAAGCCAATTTTTCAAATATATAACATGGTCTAATAATTTAAATAAAATGCATCTATTTGAAAGTTGATAATTATGTGGTACCTTTGTTTGTCCATTTTTATTAATGAGTTTCAATGTCCTGAAAATTACATTGATAGGAGCCAATGAAATTAACTATAACTTCATTTATAATGCACCCAACTGTTACCGTTATTAAGAAACTGACCTATCCTGTGCATAAACATCCCTTTTGTTCAAACCAAACAAAGCTACTGATTGGCTGGAGTGTAGTACATCGAATCCAGAAAGAACCGAGTGAAATCTCCAACAATTGACCGGTCCGGTATTTTCTGGGCCATCCCATACATTGCCAGCTGCAATCAACAATAATCATTACATTTCTTAACGTTCAATAACAGGGTGTCTACTGAGTAGGAGAAACCAAAATTAGTGACTTTTTTGGACCACAAAATTCCATCGAATGTTAACCTTGTCCTTGGTATCACAGTAAAACAATCAGGCAACTCGTGGCTAGCGCATGGCGCAACTTGACTTTTGTGACCTTTTTTTGAAATTATTGACTTTTCCGTAACTTTCGTAACCCAGTAGAAACCCTGAATAAACATGAGAAGAGGAAAGAACCCCCACATATTTGTCAGAACGTTCGTTGGTTCAAAGTATAGCAATGAATACAAAACAAATCTTCGAGACACGACAAATGAGTGTAGAACTATGACCAAGCTATGGTGGTAACTGACTTTTTCAAACATATATGTCATTATCATCATCATCATCAACTGTTTCCAAACTGTGGTCGGACCAGTTTAGTAAAATACCTCCATCTTCCTCCACAATTACATCAATAGTCAACCTTTAATTGCTTCTATTCTTCTCCTCTCACTTAAACACTTTCTACTATCTCATGTACTCCTTGTACCCCCACTCTTTCCCGGATAACTTCATTCCTAATCCTGATTATCCTCGTGACAGCTATCAATGCTACTATTACATTTGTATCTCGTCAACTAAAATATCTCGGTGAAAAGAAAGATTACCATTAAAGGGTGATTGTTTACTTTGTGCCTCAACTAAAATAAGACATTATATAGTTTTAAAACAAACTACATATAAAGAAAGTTTGCAATGAAGAGCCCAACTTATTTCTCCTCCCCTTTCTTCTTTAGAGTTTCACATTTTTCCGTCCACCCCAGAGCAAGGAAAAACACCCTCAGTACATCCGACCGAGATTTGAACCTCAATCTCACCAAAATTGGCGGTCTAGTCTACTGCGAGAGTATCGCTTTAGACCACGCGGACACCGAAGTCGATGATAAAATTTGAATGATGACATAAGTTTTCTTATGTGATCGCCACAAGATCGACCAATTGCTAATCACTGCTTTGGACAATGGACAAAACTTGTAAAATTTAAATAAACATGTTTTTAAAAGTCTCAAAAAAAATTACCTTTCCATCAACTTCTTTGCCAGGATCTTTCATGATCAGAGCCACTTCTTCTTCCACGTCGGCTATGAAACGATCCGCCACTCCGTTCATTGTGTGCATGTAGGTAACGCACAGGTGAATTCTGAAACAAACAATCAAAACCAAACAGATACTTTATTAGGAAATTGATATGAATGGCTAAATTTTATAATAATAGCTCATCATCAACTGTTTCCAGCCTATGGCCGGGTCAGTTTAGTAAAATGCCTCCATCTTCCTCCTTGAATTAAGTACTAACGGAGTAGTGACGTGCAATACAAGAATCCTACCTTGTGGGTGCCGCTCGGCTTCTCCTACTCAATCCTGATCTCACCCCAAGTGGTGTACCCCGGGATCTGAGTAGCCTGGTCAAGGTTGGGTTGAATCCAGGGGAAACCAGGTCAGGAGCTGACAAGAGACTGGTCAACAAGCTTGGAACAGAGTCTAGCCAGCTGGGAAATAGAGGGTTGGTGATAATGAGCTTAGTCACTATCAGCACCCATAGACTCAGTTACGGAAGGTTATCGCCAAAAGAAGGTCCACCCGAGGACCTACAAGTGGCAACCCCACTACTCAGATTTAGGCCGGTGGTCAAAACAAACCCATACACGAGAAAACTTAGTGAAATGCCACGTGTAAAATTAATTTTAAAATATTTTTATATTCATTTTAATGTGCTAGTAAAAGTTCATAAAAAAACAGCACCGGCTAAATTTCTGTGTATATTTGCATATTCCCATCCTTAAAATATGTCTTTACCTACCCTTCTGGATATTGAAGTGGGTTTAAGTTCCATCCCCTGGTTGTGAGAGCGTCTGATAATCTGTAGATGTGAAAAACTTTTGAACCAATCGCAATAACTGATGTGGCCGGAGAACCAAAGATAAACAAACCGTCTATTTCTCGTAACCTGTAAAAATAAAATTTCACGTTTCAAATTATGTCATCAATGAATTTATATTATTATAACTAAGAGTTTGTGTATCTGTGTGTCTATCGGTCATGAGCGTTGTGCAATAACTACTGCACGCAGAGGTATGAAATTTTAAAACCAGGATCCCATGTGCACGAACATGGGCACCTCAACGCGGGAATTTTAAAATTTGGAGTTGATATTTTTGAACTAATTTAAAACGGATTTGGAAAAAATAATATGATTATTTTATTTTTCCCGTCTGTCTGAAGTAAAGAAAAACTTTGCTAGGGGCAATCCATTGCATAGTTATCACGGGCAAGGAAAGTTTTTAATTTTACAGTTTAAAATAGATTAGATTAAAAATTCGCTGTAAGGTCTAATGGGCGTGTTTACGTTTGTGCTGTTCACGAGAGCTGAGAGTCGGAGGCGGGGTGGGGTGGGGTGGGGTGGGGTGAGTAACAAGTTCACTTCATCACGACAAAAGAGGTTTAATGATTTTATGAACACGCCAAATAACTAACCTAAAATATCTTTCCATTTTTTTTTAAAAGCAAAACAAACCGAATAAATTTATACATTGTTTCTTTTAGCTACTTTGTACTATCACAATACATTTTGTTTTAAAATTATTATTATTATTATTTTCCACTTTTGTTCGGATTAACCAGATTTACGGATTAAAGTGACTCTACTGTGTGTGTATATATATATATATATATATATATATATTAAATATATGGAACTATATGGGTGAAGAATTTGAAATATACATATTTTTTCAAATTCTTCAAGCATATAGTTCCATATAATATCTTTGTACTTTATGTCTCTCTTAATATGAAAATATATATATATTTCCACAAATTAAAACAATGTGTAACTGTGAAATGAGGACAAAATGAAGTAAGAAGTGTTTTTGTTCCTATTTAGGCCTAACCTAACTCTCCTTACAGGTTGTCTCACTTCACATTGCTGTACAGTGTTTCACACTAACTACATTTCTGAGCCAGTAGGCATTAATTAGTTTTTATTAGAACTACAAATATAATAAAGTAAACATGATAATTTAAAATATATAATTCCTGGAATCACACAATGGTGCCAGAGACAAGCTACCATGTAACATTTAAATAGCCTTTTTATAAAAATTTTGAGGTATTTAAAATGATAGAGTAGAACACAAAAACCATATCGCCGATAAATCTCGAAAAGACGGAAAGACCCTCCACACTTTGTTTAGTCGGTCTAACAAACAACCATCTGTGAAATAAACTACAGAAATGTTTTCATTCACTCACCGTTTATCAATACGCTTTGTAGTCTCGACAATTTTTTTTGTGGCATCAACATAGCCATTCAATCCGAAAGACACCATTGTGGCCCAACAAGCTGCTATGATTCCTGAAAAAAAAAAGGCATACATGTTTACTTTTTTAGAGAACTTTAACCAAATCAAACACACACATCCATTTCAAAAAAGTTTTTTATTTGAGTTATTTAACGCGAACTTTCTGAACCGACTGATCATATCAGCACATGAACTATAAACTAACCTAAATCTAGAAGAGACACAACAATCAGACGCCTGTCCATCAACTCATTGATGTCAAAGAGGAAACCTCAATTTCACCGATAGTAAATATCTCGGCCATGCGGGGAATTGAACCCAGGACATTTAGCTCAGTAGACAGGCAAGCACCCAACTGAGCTAATGTGTTGGACTAAAAAAAAAAAGTTCAGGAGCAGAGAAATTTGTATATAAATACATCCACTAATATTTCCACGTCAAGGCCACAATAAATCTTTTCCGCTTTACTGATACGTTTGCCGAAAATAGAAAGCAGAATCTGCCTCAGTGATGCAGCAATTCACACGCTGAATGATGACCCATGATGCACTGCAACGCTAGATTAAAACAGCTGACTATCAACATATTTTATATAATTCTCCCGATGTATGTTTACAAATTATAGCGCTGTGTCGGGGCTCAATCCAATACATCAATACAAGCTTTACATTGACGGGTTATTACAAATCTCCTCACAACGGACAACGGAGCTGTCTGCTTGCTTCTAGCTCTACAGCGCATGCGCACTGATATGAGATGGTTGGTTCTGAGAATTGATTGGTTCTCCCGTGCCGAACATCTCGGGCAGAGTGGACTAAGAGGAGATGAGTTGAACTTTAGCAGAACCGCTCGCATTGATTAGGCGGAAATCTAGTGATTGGCTTAGTAACTCATCACGTGACCACGTTTCTGTTCTGCAAATGTGTGAATCCACAACTAGTATTGCTTACCCCTTACACTTATGCAGTTATTTTTGAAGAAAATAAAGAGAGAAAGGTGAAGGAGAGATACTGAGCATTAAGAGAGCATGAGATTTCTTTGGAGAAAACTGGTCCCGACAATCCAACACAAAATAGTGACATCCTCATCCATTATCAATGTTTCAACACTGAGGTTGTGTTTCAATTACCTATGTTTATATACGTCTTACTGGGGAAAAGTAGATAGTACTTGAGAATAGCATTCTAAAGGAAAACCAAAGGATGGTTTTCACAATATCCAGTCGAGCTTTTCTCTGTTATCTAGAACTAAATAACTTTTATCAAAATGTATCACCTATTTAAAAAAAAAACTTTGTTAATTTGTGATGTACATAAAAGCTTTGAATGTCAATAATTGAACATAAATGAGTATTTTAGATGTCGTTGTTATTTCCAAAGCCTTGCAATTAGTTTTTGACAAAGTTTTCAAAGCTTTGTAAAACAAACATAGTTTCTGCGACGTGTATCTTATTATTGATTGAATATTACAAAATGAGTTGTTAGTATACCTCCTGCCCTGGAACCGTTGACGGTCGGTGACCCGTAGACTCCGCCAGGCCAGTCTGTCGTCACGCAAAACTGATGGTGTCGGTATTTCGGCTCAGAGTACAAAATCACCGATGAACCTTTGGGGGCAAATCCGTACTGTTGGTAAAAAAAGGGGGATGCAACAGAATCAATAACTAGACATGCACATTAAAAAAACCTTTCTATAATAATTTGCGCTAGTATTTTTTTTTAAACTCATTGGCATATTTCTTGTTCCTACGTTGAATATTAAAAAAATATATATATTATCTAACATTTCTAAAGTATTAAGATTTGAAAAATTGAGCCAAGGCACACGTGATACATTTTTTTTAAAACGTTACCATATATATATATATATAAAATGCTGTAATGACTCTTTCACGACTTGTTGAAAATTAAACATTTACAGGGGGGTAAAAGTCTTAAAAATGTAATTAAATTTTAATTCTTTTTAGCACTGCATCTTACTACACGTTCGGGTTATACACTCATGCACTAATAACGCTAATGGTTGTAGAGATAAAGCAAGAAGCACACACTTCATTTTGTTTATTTTTTTTCTGTAAGTTGGTCATCACATCGAGACAATCGACTACAAATAATTATCGAAGGCAGAATGCAAAACTAAATCGGTAAACAGATCAAAATCGGTACCTTATGAGTGTCGGCGGAAATGCTAGTGACGCCAGGAATACTAAAATCAAAAGGGGGGAGCTTGTACCCCGCTTGCTCCATGAAAACCACCAGGAAACCCCCTAGGCAGGCGTCGACATGGACAGGGATGTTATATTGTCGCCCCAGCGCTGCAATCTCCTCGATATCGTCCATTGTTCCGTACGGGAAGTTGGGGGTGGAGCCTACCAGCTAAAATAAAACACAAGAGGGATTATCAATCAAACTTCTGTTATTAATTTTATTATTATTATTATTATTATTATTATTATTATTAGCACCGCGTCTTACTACCCGTTCGGGTTATACGCACTTACGCTAATGTGTAATGGTAGGGTGATTGTGAGATGAAATGGAGGACCTTCAGTTTAACGTGGGATCCGAACCACGGTGGAGGCCTGGCATTCCCACACATTCACAAGATGTCTTGTCAGAGGTGAAGGAAGGGTTTGGTAATCAGATAAATCTTTGCCGGGGCCGAGGATTGAACCCTGAACCCCCAGCACTATTTTTAATAAGAGCTACCTATGATGAGACAAACACATAAGATGTGAAAAAAAAAGTTTCAAAGACATGGAGATTTTGTTAGAATTGTATTTATAAAGCATCCTATCAGTAGAGCCCTTCCTTACCTGTTCACTAAGTGCAAGTGAGCTATATCGATTGAGTGGCCGCCATTGTTGGTAATTATAGTGCTAACATTTGTGGATAGAGGGGTGTCATGTGGTCAGCACAAATAGCCCTAGAGCCATTTATTTCAGTTTTCTAAATTGGAAGTGCTAATTATTTATTCAAGTAGCTCCTCATTTGACCTCATTCTAGATACACTGCTTCACAGATACATTTTGTAAGCGCCGGGGATCAAACCCGAGGCATCTAGATTTGTAGTCAGGTTCTGGTAACTAGAACAGTAAGGTGGCATGTATGATACAATTAAAAAATTAACCATTTTTTTTTCTCCTAGCCCAAATCGATTTCTTACTCAAAAAAATATTTGACTAACCAAAATAGTATTTCTACCGATGGCTCTTCTCATGGCGTTGATGTCGGCTCTGTAGTGAACCGGGTCAACAGGAGTGTGCGTTATGCGGATACCGAAATACAATCCGGCCTTGTCGAACGCCGGGTGTGACGTGGTCGGCAGGATGATCTCGGGATGCTTGATCCCCCACTCTGAGCGGGCGTAGTCCCTGTACGCCTTACACGCCATTAAGATGGACTCTGTACCGCCTGTTGTCATCTGACGGCGGAACAGAGATATCAGAATTTATAAACAATTGTTTCTGGTGATCTAAAACCGCAGTCCACGGCCTACAGCCCAGCGAATGATTTTTACCTGGTCCTCAAAAAGACTTAAAACAAACAAACAATTGTATTCATAAAAACAGACTAATCACTTTATGAGAAACATTAAAGTTGAAATATTTTCAAACCAGCCCGCCAATTTAAAAAGAAAATCCAAATGACCAGCAATGTCAAAAAGGTTGTCGAGCCTTAGTCTAAAGGATCATGGGAACTTGGAATAGGGTCTGGCCAGTTGGCTACCGGCCGGGTGGGCCAGGTGTCAGAGGGTTGGGGATGATGATCTAAGTTATTATCAGCCCGTAGCCTCAGTTAAGGAAGGTTATCAGCAAGAGAAGGTCTACCCGAGGACCTATAAGCACCAGCCTTGCTATCCAGGTTTGGAGCACGACAGGTTTAGTAGGCCGGTGGCCAAAACAAAACAAAGTACTCGAGAAAATAAAGTAAAATGCCAGATTGGAAATACATCATATAATTATCAATATGTGTTTTGTTGAAATAATATTATATAGTTGTAGGGCTAATATTTTAATTAAATTTAGTTGAAAAATGACACCTGAATATGCCAATTTTGGTCGTGGATTTATCGACATCGACATGAAGGGAAGACGTATCAGCATATTTGAAAATGCCACCCCTAGTGCAGGTGGTGGCTATCAAGTCCAAGTTTTGAAGGTCAGAGTTAAGATCACATAATCCTTTTGGTAGCATCGTCCAATAGACTTAAGAGCTTACAGACTGAGACCGATGATTTTAACGTGTTTTTTTTTTGGGGTAGTCACTCACCGTACCGCACGAGCTCGGCCCTCCGTGAAACAGGTTGGCCGTCATCCTCACCACCTCGGCCTCCATCTTACACACCCCTGGGAATATGTCGGGATGGAGGGGGTTGGTGTATGAGGCCAGAGTATAGACATCTGTCAGAAGTTCGATGAGGTCCGTGTTGAAATAGTAGACGGCTCCAGACACATAGCCTTCCTCCCACTTGTAGTCTCCTGCACAGTTTAATACTTTTTAAACATTTTAACAAGCCATTGTTATAAAATTTAATACATTTTAATGTTTCAACACAACTGTTTAGCACAATTTTTTTTTGTTCCGGAAGGCCAGGTTTCAATCCCTGCTTGGGTAGACTAGGAGATATTTAATTTTACTATGTGATTTTCCCATTTTCTTTGAGAAAAAAGTTTATCCTCTTTAAATTTTGTTCAATTATGTTTATCTCCAAATCTAAACTCAGTTTAATTTGTAGCGTATGTAACTCCAATTTATTATTATTATTATTATTATTAATAATATTATTATTAGCACCGCGTCTTACTACCCGTTCGGGTTATACGCACTTACGCTAATGTGTAATGTTAGGGTGATTGTGAGATTAGATAAATCTGTGCCGGGACCGAGGATTGGACCCCGGCCGCCAGCATAGAAGTCTGACACCTTACCCCTAGACCGCCAGGTCACCGACAACTCCAATTTAAGGTATGTAAAGGTTATTAGAGGTTTATCCTAACTTAATTCTAGCTTAATCCTAACTCAATTCTAAGGCAAACATTACCAGACCTCATTCGATTAATTTGTAAATTAAAGAACTGGAACAACCCCAATTGTATAGTGATACAATTTTATCCCTCACTGAAAATCAAAACAGAGTGTACCTAAGGTTTCCGCGCGAGTTATTTTTATAGCTCTGTGTCTTACTACCAGTTTGGGTTATACACTTAAATGTACTAACCGCACTTATGGTTTTAGGGATGAGGATGGTTATATTTAGAGGAAGTGTGGAAAAACATTTTGTCAAAACCACCCTCACCACACGAATTGAATCTAGATCTACCCATCATCGGGAGTCTGGTCTACTGCGAGATTAGCGCTTAAAAAAAACTTCCTCTAACATAAATCAAAAGTGGATCCTTGCATTTAAATAAAACTAGACCAACAATGTTTTTTTAAAATCTCCTATTAAGTTTGGCCGTTTTAGACCATAGTTGAACTACTAGCCTTTTAATAACAGTTTGGGGAAGACAACGGGGTAGAGAGGGGGGGGGGGGGGCGAGGGCAGAAACATCCTGTTTT
>CABFVX010003652.1:9365-34781 GCA_902151425.1 Timema shepardi | reverse complement strand
GGGGGGGGGGGGGGCGAAGGCAGAAACATCCTGTTTCATAACATAACTTAATTAGTATTTAAAAAAAAATATTTGCGGCATTAAACATGTACTTTCTGAACCAAATGATTATATCAGAAAATGTGTTATGAACTAACTTAAGTCTATAACAGATAATCAAAGTCAGGACCATTAGTTTGGTAGACAGACGTACTAGTGCCCGAGATAAGATGTCAGACCATTAATGTGTAACCCGCCTCAGTGGTGTAGTTGGCTAACACGCTTGTCGTGTTGAGCTCGACTGCTGAGGACGGGGAGATCGAGGTTCGAATCTCGGTCGGGTGAACTATTTTTTTTTTCTTCCCCTAAATGGTTTTCCACTCTCCCCCCACGCAAATGCGGGTTCACTTCCTTTAATTCAACCTTCCCAATTCCTAATCCATTAGTGTAATTAGTACTTAAAGCGTATAACCCGAACGGGTAGTAAGACGCAGTGCTAAATATTATTATTATTATTATTATTAAATAATGTGTAAAACATTATTTATTAGCAAACATTAGTTACAAACATGTTCAGGAAATTGTGAAGTACAATTTGAAAGGTTCAGACAACAAATGGCAGAAAATACCATATAAAACACAAGCGTGAAAGTTTCTCACAAAGGGTTTATCCAACTAGTCCCTACTGTATCGTAAATGCTGAGATATTTTGTATGGTAGACAAGGCATTCATATCTTTTATCCCCAAAAATATAAAAATAATTTGTGCATTAAAGTGGACTCACCAAACTTCAAATATTGTTTGACTAGCTCTACAATTTCAGCGTGACTCTTCCCTTTATCAGGTAAAGTTGTGATATAAGGGTTGCCTTGGTTTCTGTTGATCACCTCCTTTTCAAACGTTTCATTTATTTTATCCAGTTCGGAATCAATACGACGAGCAATCGCGGGTATTTTCCTCGCTAATCTAAAAGCAGTTTTTTTACCACGAGATAGCAGACCTAAAAAATAATAATCAAAGTAATTCGATAAGTTACACGGTAATTGTTTTATTTATATTTATGTGATTTTAAAATAAATTTTCACTATCGAACTCAAAACACAATTATGATCAAAAAAGAGCAAGACTTACTTTCTTCTTGAAAAACGAAGCCCCACAGCCAAACTCCGGCCAAAACCGAGGTGGTTGTCATCGTGACAATTTGCCACGGTTCCTTGTCGCACAAGCAACCATTTACAAATATTTTGAAATGCTCAAATCCAGGTTTGAAGAGTGAGCTTGTCATTTTCTTTCTACCTTAAAACAAAAGAAAGATCAATAATAAACACTACTACCTAATCAGTAGTCTATTGTAGGGACTTAAATTTCACACACTAATAGGGCCCCTACATGATCAGTTTCAGACTGTCAATCTTAAAGAGTGACGGTGCGTATCAGTAGGTTACAGCGGGACTGTAAACAGTCAGTCTTGGCGTCATTTTTTATCAGTTCCAGCTCCTGCAAGCAACGTGCAATAACGTGGATGATAAGAAAAAGGTATTTGCAGTCTGTGCTTGCTACCGAGACTGAAGGAAATACTGACGAGCGCACGCACACACACAGTCAGTCCTACTGTGAGTGTCTCCCACCACTCGCAAGCCGGACGGACTGATAGCGATGCAATCAGAAAATTCGGATCACATCAGTATTTTCGTAGGTCTGTCCATTAGTCCTGCCCCTACATGATCAATCAGTCGGACTGCCAATATTAATTATTACACTTTTATAAATACTGACCGTCTGACTGATTGTTTAGGGGCCCTGTAAAGATTTAAATATATTTTATTAGTAGGCCGTATTATTGTAATAAATTAGTATTTACATCAATAAAAGGGTTATTAGCGAGTCTTGGATTTTTATAATTTAAAAAGTAACTTATTCCAAAAATTATCAAAATAATAATACAAAATAATTCTAAGAAACAATGTCAAATTTACAGAAAAAAAAGCCCTGAAAAAAACTTGGAATCAATGCACACAACTAAAACAAGCGCTTTACATCTAAAAAAATAACTATATTAAATGAAAGGCATTTAGCAAAGAAACCAATGCACTTCCTGGAACATGAACACATATAGGCATAATATTTTTTAATAATTAACTGCTGGATAGTTTATGTTAGGATTACAATAAACTTAACATTCATGTAATGTAACATAATATCAAGGTTATCCTTGTGTTTTTAAAAAGGCAGCCATCATGATGCAGTTCACTTAAGGTGAGAGTTGTCCAGGAAAGATATTTCAGAATACGTTAACATTAAATTAAGAGTAGGCTTACCATATGTTCTTGCTAACCAAAAGAGGTTCTAGCAACTACAACATGGCTATTTAGTAACCTACTTCATTAGTTTGGTTATTTTATGCATACAGCTTCTTTGACATAAATTAATATGCCGTAGAAATTTCCTAAGGAGTCAGACAGTAAAAAAAATAGAGGCTTCGAAATCAAAGGCTTGGCGTGTCAACAATATAACCTTGGTCCTAAGTGAACAAATTACATTAAATTAAAGTTAAATTGATTCTGTGATCCTGGTATTACAACTGTATGTTGGTCAGGCTTGATTAAAAAACTCAACCCAGTTGGTTTGGTTTAACTAAATATATTATATATATATATATATATATAATCTGCTTAAACCAATAATTCAAATATGTTAATTATTCGGGATCCAGAGAAACATATTTATATTTAATGTAGTTAGGATAGTAGTAATAAGAGACATAATAAAGGAAAACAATAATGCAACAATGTAATTCTTGACAACAATACTGCATAAGTTAGCAGGTTGATAATACTCTCTGTGTAGAAGGAATAGAAAGAGGGGGGAGGGGAGACCATGTATCCAATTACTGGCGAGCCAGCTGCAGAATTAATTTTTTGCTTTCTTTCCTTAAAGATAAAAGGTAAGAACTTTTATCTCATTTCTTTTTTGACAAAGTATTATTTGTAGGGCCTAGCATTAATACAATTATATTATCCCGAGTGAGTTGCTAGTTGAACATATTTTATAGCTTAGTCTATTTCATAAAATCTGTAATTTCAAAAATTGTGTATAACATCAAATACAAACCAATGTGTTATTATTTTTTTAATATATTTATCATCATCATCATCATCATAAGTGTTGTGGAGAAAGTTAGTGAGGATGGATTAAGTAGGGAGTTGTTTTTTGAGTTGTATGCATTTTCTTGCTTATCCTGTAAGGGACTGGCAAGATTATGTCTATGTCTGAATAGTCTGCACCTGTGCACCTTACTTCCACACATTATTATTAGCACCGCGTCTTACTACTCGTTCGGGTTATACGCACTTACGCTAATGTGTAATGGTAAGGTGATTGTGAGATGAAATGAAGGACCTACAGTTTAACGTGGAATCCGAACCACAGTGGAGGCCTGGCATTTCCCACATTCACAAGATGTCTTGTCAGAGGTGAAGGAAGGGTTTGGTAATCAGATAAATCTTTGCCGGGACAGAGGATTGAACCCCAGCCGCCAGCACAGAAGTCCGACACCTTACCCCCTAGACCGCCAGGTCACCCACACATTAATAAAGCACATTTCAGGAACCCTAAAAGTTCATAAGGTGCACGAGACTTTTCAAACAGCATAGTTTAGTGCTACCTGGCAGCAGTGTTGCCAAGTCTATAATCTCTCTCTAGCGATAGTACATGAGCCTGAAATGGATTTTATTTTGAATGGTAGGGTACTACTTTCTGGGTACTACTTTTTGGCAATATATTGATAAGCCCTGCGATTTTCATTTAAAAAAATGTAAAATTTGTTACTAGATAGCAGGGCCAGAGGATATTACTTTTATAAAAAAAATGCTAAAATTTGATCATACAAGTGGTGAAATTATATCAAAAGTAAGTTCTAATATCTAAATCATACAGTTGGCAACTTTGCCTGGTGGCCACTTATGAAAGCAGTTTCCATGGCAACGAGGTCAATTATTGATAGTGTTTTGTTCCTTATCCTTATGCGCACTCTATAGTGGTGTTATAAAATTAGAGAATGAGTGTAAGTAATAATATTTAAGAGTAATAATTAGCAATACAAATGTAAATTGTTATTTTCCTGTTATTAAACTTCTTATATCAATAAAATATAATTCTTAAACTTTTATCTATGATTAAACATTTTATTAAACTAAAAAATATATATTTAATAAAAAAAAGATTTTTATGCTACAGAAAGAATTTTTAGCCTGCTGACAAATGAAAATGAATAAACTACACAGAATTAAAAATTATTCATTTAAGAGTAATAAATTCAAGTAAGCAAACCTTATGGACGAATGGTCGAAAGATATAAATTATTGAATGATAATCTTACATAAACCTATGGCTATTAAGTAAACTCATTGCTTTTTTTCTTCGAGTAGTTTATTATCGATTTATCAGATAAGATAAAATAACAATCGAAAAGCTGGCAGAAAAGCTACACATTCACAAGTCCACAACTAAACGTTTGGAGCCAACATAAGAATAAAATATTATACTAGGTGCAAGTACGGTTCTAAAAAGTCACATGGGTGGCGCCAAAGCCCTAGTATAGCAGTTCTTCTGGAAATTTCGAGCAAATTAATCATAAAGTTACGTTTAGCGAAAACTAGTGACCAATGATCGTCATATGTAAAGTGCCACAATTTATTTATTTGAATGGTGGATCCGGTACAATCCCGAGCTGAAAAGAATGTATAGCAACCCACATATCGTGGGCCTGTTGAGAAACAAACACCTCTTGTGGGCAGGGCATTTCACTTGAATGAAGGCCCTTCAGTAATTTGTAAAGCTACTCGACATTGATCTCTGTAGAAAGAAAGCAATGAACTCCATTAGGACCTGGAGTAGATTGACGTGTAGAGATCGAAGGTAAGAGCAAGAGAACGTACCAATTGGAGAACAAGACTTGTAGAAGCACGCATTCTGCTGGGCCTAATAGCATAGAAAGTAAAAGAAAAAAGAAAGAATCTGCAGCATGATCACACTTGGTGCCTGGTGGGACTGTATATACACTCCATTCACGGTAGGAATTACGCTTTGATAGGTCATTTTTCCTACCAATATCCTACTATACGCCCAATAGAATTGTGGTAGGGGAAAAGGCCTTTCAGAAAACAATTCCTACGCTGAACAGACTTTAGTTCTAAACGTCCAATCTTTAGTGCCATCTATGAGACCTTTTAGAACTATAATTGCAACTTTTTTTTTATGTTGGCTAGATTTACCCTAAAAACAGTTAATTTACTGCGGAATGTGGATATGTATTGTGGTTTGTGGGGCTTTTCTGGCTGTGCTGTTATGGTATTCAACTTCAGCACATCAATTGATTGAAAATGTCCGTCCAGGATCCGCTTGAGAGGTTTTTTAGTATCAGCAAATAAAATAACAAGATAGTCAATGCTACTAAATACGCATATTTATTTAATAATATTTTAAAGGGAATAATATTTTCTTAAAGATAACAATTAAAGTTGAATTTTAAAACCGGAGGGCTATTTATTTTCGTTTTGGTAACAGTTGCGAGGGAATCAGATTGTTTCAAATCTGCGAAAAAATTAGTTTTAAGTTTTTAACTTATTATTGCCCATAAATGTATTGTCTTTCACGCTTATTATGTTGTCACAACGTGTTAAACAAAGCTTTTATTTGAATTGTTATTGGAATTGTTTATTAATATTGAAGCTTTTATGGTTGAATTAACCTAGCGAAATCTATTCGATCACTTAAAAATGACGTTACAAAATACTAATAATTTTGATTATGTTAATGGTTTTTCCACTCTTGGGGAAGATACAATGGTAGCTTTTAACAATTTGGAGACTACTTTAAATATTTCAAGTTCGAGGAAACGGGCGAAACGGAAAAAATCAATCAACGTTAGGAAAAAAAAATCTGTTAAAATAATTGCCTCTGATAATCATACTTTGGCTAATAAGAGTAAAACTGAAATTCTTCCTGAAGATGTCAATAAAGAAAAAGAATGCAACGTTGATACTTCATTGTTAGAAGATTGTGGAACTAAGCACAAAAGTGTGTTTCAAAGTGATTTGTCTCTAGTCAATACTCAGCAGAAACTTGAGTTGAAATCATGGGGCCTACCTGAACCAATCCTGAAACAATACGAATCTCGCAACGTCGTGTCAATGTTTCCTTGGCAAGTGGAATGCCTGAGCCAGGGGCATGTTTTGTCAGGAGGAAATCTTGTCTACTCTGCTCCAACATCTGCAGGTAGCTTTTTCTTTCTTTTAAATCCTTGATTGATATTATTTTACCCCATGGCGAGTTAAGCTATGTCTACACACTTTGTATTCATAAGATTTGTATTTTGTAAAAATAGAGCAACTCCACATTAACGGATTGCTCTGTTCACAAAGCAAGAACTGTCGCTACAAACATATATATTAATAAATAAATATTGGAGGGGAAATCAAAATGGATGCATCAATGCTAATTAATGGAATGGTTGCCAATTTCTAAACATATTGTCATTTTATTTATCCATCTACAAACAAGAATCAACATACATAGTCATGCTTGCGGGGTAAGCAAGATACAATTCATATAGCTCAAAAAACGACAACTTTGTATTATCTTCACTAACTTTCTCCACACTTCCCTATCCTCGAATACTCCCTTCAACATCCATACAGTTGGTGACCTGGCGGTCTAGGGGTAAGGTGTCAGACTTCTGTGCTGGCGGCCGGGGTTCAATCCTCGGTCCCGGCACTGATTTATCTGATTACCAAACCCTTCCTTCACCTCTGACAAGACATCTTGTAAATGTGGGGAATGCCAAGCCTCCACCGTGGTTCGGATTCCACGTTAAACTGTAGGTCCTCCATTTTATCTCACAATCACCCTACAACTACACATTAGCGTAAGTGCGTATAACCCGAACAGGTGGTAAGACGCGATGATAATAATAATAACATCCATACACCAACTCATACATGCGCTTTTATTCTTAAAACTCTAAATGTTTCTCTTTTCCAAACATTTGTCTACAACATTTAACTACATCTTACATGGCCTGTTCCTTCCTTTTGATCCACAAACTCTACCTTCATATATTTGCTTCGTCACTCGACCCACACTCATCCTCTCAACATGTTCAAACCAACGTAAGACTCTTCTATCACATTGACCTATCAGATTCCCTTTTAAACCGCACTCCTTCAGCACGAATCCGGACAACTGGGCGCTGCTATCTGGGCGCGGCCAACTGGGCGCCGGGACAGCTGGGCACCAAAAGTAACCCCAATTTTCTTTCCTTTTTTAAAAAATCACTTTTTTTACAATGCTCTTTTTCTTTTTAATTAAAAAGTGATGAGTAAAAACAAAAAACACCCCAATTTTTTCTTATCCATCACTTTTTAATTTTAATTGAAAAAATATGAAAAAATCGTGCATTTTTATTCTAAAAAATTGCATAAGTTAGTAAAAAATAAAAAAAATAGTTTTATTTTAGCACCCAGTTGTCCTGGCGCCCAGTTATCCTGGCGCCCAGTTCGCTAGCGCCCAGTTGGCGGCGCCTAGTTGTCCTAGACCGCCTTCAGCACCCATTAATTACTGTCAATGTACTGAGTAAATGTTGATTTTTTTAGGCTTATAAAATTTTCTAAAATAGTTTTGTTTCAACAAATTTGGTTTTATCAATATATATGGGTACCTCTACATAATTCACAATCCATCTCGCTTATTCCCTATTTATTCCAACTTTACAACTGTCTTCACATATAAAATCTTTGAACATTAACTAGATTTTATTTTATTTCCCTTTTTATTCTATAATTCTCACTCTAACCTCTGCATCATTTTCATCAAATTGTTCCCTCTCTTAGATTCATCCTCTTCATCTTACATCTCAAAATACCCAGCCCCCTGTACATAGCCAACCTCTCTCTACTAGTTTGTTATATTCTAATTTCATACAAATGTTTTGTGTATGTAGATTCAAAAGTAGATCTTAGCTTAATATCCTGATTTGACCAGGAAACATTCAACTGAGATATCATACAGTAGCCCCGTGGCTTCTTTGGTGCTGACTGACAACTCACAGCTGACAACTGACGGCTTTGAAAAGTTACCAGACCAAATTACGTATCCCTACGCTGAACCATATGATCTGCGAAAACATGTGTTTAGCAGCTGTCACATTTGACAGTCAAAATGTAGGTATATACCTAAATGTTGACTGTCGGAAGTCAGCTGTGAGCTGTCAGTCAGCACCAAAGAAGCCACGGGGCTACTGTATATACCTAAATGTTGACTGTCAGAAGTCAGCTGTGAGCTGTCAGTCAGCACCAAAGAAGCCACGGGGCTACTGTATATACCTAAATGTTGACTGTCAGAAGTCAGCTGTGAGCTGTCAGTCAGCACCAAAGAAGCCACGGGGCTACTGTATATACCTAAATGTTGACTGTCAGAAGTCAGCTGTGAGCTGTCAGTCAGCACCAAAGAAGCCACGGGGCTACTGTATATACCTAAATGTTGACTGTCAGAAGTCAGCTGTGAGCTGTCAGTCAGCACCAAAGAAGCCACGGGGCTACTGTATATACCTAAATGTTGACTGTCAGAAGTCAGCTGTGAGCTGTCAGTCAGCACCAAAGAAGCCACGGGGCTACTGTATATACCTAAATGTTGACTGTCAGAAGTCAGCTGTGAGCTGTCAGTCAGCACCAAAGAAGCCACGGGGCTACTGTATATACCTAAATGTTGACTGTCAGAAGTCAGCTGTGAGCTGTCAGTCAGCACCAAAGAAGCCACGGGGCTACTGTATATACCTAAATGTTGACTGTCAGAAGTCAGCTGTGAGCTGTCAGTCAGCACCAAAGAAGCCACGGGGCTACTGTATATACCTAAATGTTGACTGTCAGAAGTCAGCTGTGAGCTGTCAGTCAGCACCAAAGAAGCCACGGGGCTACTGTATATACCTAAATGTTGACTGTCAGAAGTCAGCTGTGAGCTGTCAGTCAGCACCAAAGAAGCCACGGGGCTACTGTATATACCTAAATGTTGACTGTCAGAAGTCAGCTGTGAGCTGTCAGTCAGCACCAAAGAAGCCACGGGGCTACTGTATATACCTAAATGTTGACTGTCAGAAGTCAGCTGTGAGCTGTCAGTCAGCATCAAAGAAGCCACGGGGTGACTATGTTTTCCTACAACCATTTTCTAATTTAATAAAAATTACTCCAAGATAATATCTACCTAATAAAAGTCATAGTTATTATACTAAAACCTTTATATATATCTTATCGCTACCGAGGTCAGAGGTCAAATGTTCAGAAAATCGCTACCACTGCGCCTACGCTACAACATACCTGTAATGAGCTTTCTTACCTAAGTACTTTAACTGTTTATTTTGTTGACACCGCGTCTTACTACCGGTTCAAGTTATACTTATTTACTAATTATGCTGGCAATTTAGGGATGAGGAAATGCATAGAGGGGAGTAGAAAACTAATTTTGAAAAATCTCTCTCAATACACCTGGCAGAGATTTGAACCTCGATCTCCCTAACATATTACTTTAACTGTTACTTAAAATTATTGCCAGTCTTAGCCTCTGGCTATTCTTTAACGGTTATTCGATGCCTGTCCGCTCTCCAGGTAAGACTCTAGTGGCGGAAATCTTGACCATCAAGACGGTCCTAGAGAGAAAGAAGAAAGCCCTCATCATCTTACCGTTTGTGTCGGTCGTGCGAGAGAAGATGTTCTACTTCCAAGACTTGCTGGAGACGAGCGGTGTGAGGGTGGAAGGGCTCATGGGAGGGCACAGCATCCCCGGGGGATTCAAAAGTGTGGACATCGCCATCTGCACCATCGAGAAGGCCAATAGTCTTATAAACAGGTGACTGGCGGAAAGCATTTAGAAACGGAAGCCTCATCAAAGTGGCCGTGTAAATTGATCACTAATTTGAGAAATTCAAATTAATCTTTAGATAAAAAAAATTCTTAAAAATAGTAAAGTTTCACAAAATATCTTGTAGAAAGGACATAACAGGGTGTCTACCATCCAGGAAAATCAGGAAAAACGGGAATTAGCCGGGAATTTGAAGTGATTGGGAAAAAACGGGAATAAGTCGGGAATTTGGTAAATCACAACAAAAATCCGGGAAAATGATATTTTACTCAAAATATGAAATACAATAATCAGTAAATTATAATGTCATTTTTTTTGTTTGTAGCTGTGTAATATATCTTTAATTCCTAGTAAACAATTTTAATTCAAATTTTAAAACTTATTATTAAAAAAAGATTACTAGAAAAACGAAGGTGGAGGGAGGGAGGGGGGGGCGAGTTAGAAGGATGTGACATAGCCTACCTTTTTAGTCGGGGAATTTTAGGAAATGATCAGGGGAAATCACGGAAAAGGTCGGGGATTTCATTGGTCAAGTTTAGTAGACACCGTGACATAAGCCGGAGCCGAGAAAGGGGTGTACCACTAAAAGGTAAGGTTGGTATTTGGATGGTAGTTGACGCAGAATCACAGCTCTACTCATTACACCCCTGGAATAGGTTACTAATAATATTATATTTAAAAATAGGGAGAGTGTTTCTTTTTTTTTTTGCTCCGCATCTTACCACCCATTTGGGTTGTACGCCTATGTATACTAATTGTACATTAATGTGTTAAGGACTAGAAAGGTTTAATTTAGAGGAAGTGTACCCAAATTTGCAGATCGTTGATAATACCAAAACACCAAGAAACAATATTAGCCTATTTTTTAAAAAAAAATATCACAGTGGTATAAATCTTCGAGATTCCATAAAGAGGGAAACGAAGCCTAGAATTCACGCATCACCCCACTATACCGGCGGTGGCGGTCTATGTCGGCTGGAATGTGGAAGGGATGGGGAGTCACACACACACACACACACACTCTCTGTGCCTAGCCATCAATTCCTATTCACTTTGTTTGCGTGGGCAGAGTTGTGTGTTTTGCCTGGTAATAATGTATGTTACAGTATTTGAGCTTGTGATTTCGTACTATACTTTTAAGTACAGTATTTTTGAATTCCTGAATTGAATTGGCATCAGCAGAGGCTCGTGTAATAAAACATAATTTTTTAACTAAAATTGTATTTTTGAAAATCCGTATTGGGTCGATCCCCAATTAGTTCGACTTATCGGCGCTCCACTACAATTTTTGTTGTTGTTGTTTATTTGACATGAAATGACCCCTGTATGTTAAGAAATTTAGCCCATGTTATAATTTGGCTGCTTATTATGCTTGTCTTTTGTATGTAGGCCTAGCTATTATTTAAATAATGTTCCCTCAGACTCCTTGAAGAAGGCTCGATAAACGACATCGGAATTGTGGTTGTCGATGAACTACACCTTCTAGGGGACCCCTTCAGAGGTTACCTTTTAGAGTTGCTGCTGACAAAGATTCGCTACATGTGCTTGACCGACAGCGACGTAAGCATTCAGGTGGTCGGGATGTCTGCGACTTTACCCAACTTACCGCTGTTAGCGCAGTGGCTGAATGCCGACCTTTACCAAACTGATTTTCGTCCTGTTCCTTTGCAAGAGTTCTTGAAAGTTGGCGCCACTGTTTACAACAGGGAAGGGAAGAAATTATACGATGTTCAGCCAAAAATAAATATTCAGGTATGTTTCTATTTATTCGTGGCACTGCAACACTCATTACTTGTCTTTAATTGTTTAAATAACGAAATACAAATATAACCAAATAATGTTGACCTATCATCATCATCATCATCATCAGCCTTGGCCGGGTCTGTTTAGTAAAATGTCTCCGTCTCCCTCTGTCCTTCCACCTTTCTTCCTGCTGTACTCTCTTCCACTCTGCTTCTCTCACTTGCACACTTGCTCCTATCTGTTCCTCGCATCTCTTCCTTGTTCTCCCTTGCGGTCTCTTTCCTACATACTTTATATCCATTAATCTACTTGTAATCTATCTATTTATTTATCTATCGTTCTATTTAACTAAATAGGTGACCTGGCGGTCTAGGGGTAAGGTGTCAGACTTCTGTGCTGGCGGCCGGGGTTCTTCTCAATTGTGTGGTGAGATTTACAACAATTACCCCTTTGTTGCTACATCGACAAGTGCGAGAATTCTTGTATCGCGCGTTAGTCAAAAGCATTCAGAACTGGCTCCTACTGCCCCTCCTCCTCTGGTCATGTGATTTTCAACTAAGCGGGTAAATTACCTTGTAAAATATGAGAATCTTTATCAACGCCACTCACAAGAAACGTGTGATCATTAACCTCTTTGGAATGATGAGCTATCTCCAGGCTTGTGTTAGCTGTGTTGCCACATTTATCAAGTTTGTGCTGTTAAAGAGATGTGAAGGAGACGAGGTGTACTGTTGTTGATTTCACTGAACACACTCGCTAACAAAAAAAAAAAACACTTCGCAAACCTCTTTCGTAATTTAACTTGTAATTATTCCCCCAGTCGGCAATACCCTCACTCCTTCATATAAGTAAAATATAAGTGCATTCGATTTAATCTTTTTCAGCAGATGCTTTGTTTTAAGTTTTTTTTTTTCTGTGCGTATTTTAAAATGTAAGAATCTTTCTACCTCTTCTTCAACCATTTTTTCCAATTCGAATTCCTTTCTTTCTCTTTCCCCTCCACCGCACGCTCCCACGTACAGCTGAACCCGAGCGCCCGCTTGACCCCTTAAAACCAACTAAATCAAATGTTGGATCAAATAGCCGGGCTATTATATTTGTTAATTACAGCTATAACCACATCTAGATATATTCTTTTAATTGAAAAACGACCCCTGGACACGGGAATCGAACCTGGGATCTTTGGCTTAGTACGACAAATCATCTGGTTCCCTGGACCATTTTACAGTTTAAAGAACATGACATTTAGCTGTGGGTATAACCATAGTTGTCAAATATAATAGCTTGGATATTTAATCCGATCATGATATGAGCAATTGTACAGTTGTTATTGTACTGTTGGTAACATGAAGCCAACTACCGAGTCGATGGTGGCTGGGTTATCTGATAGCTCGTGATCTTAATAGATCACGCATTTGTAGCCGACAATTTCCTTACGTCCATCACAGACTCTGCCTTAAAACATTAGTAAAGAATGATGCTGGGCATGGGGTAGCCCACTAGTTAGAGCATTGGCAAACTAAGCCAAAGGTCCTGATTTCGATTCTCCTGTTCATGCAAAATTTTTCAATTTAAAGAATATAAATCAAATTTGTTTATATCCCTACAACCTCTTTCGCTACAATAATGTTAATATTTACGTCCAGAACGATCCCGACCACTTGATCTACCTGTGTCTGGAGGCCATATTGGCGGGCCACTCGTCTCTGATCTTCTGCCCCACCAAGGTGTGGTGCGAAAAGCTAGCCCAGCATGTGGCCCAAGAGCTGCGTATCGTCGGCAACTCGGGGCACAAACTGGGTGCACAGTTGAGGGAACAACTAAGCTATGACGCTGTCGTTGAGGTTCTAGAGCAGTTGAAAAGGTCCCCGGCGGGGTTGGACAAGGTCTTGCAGCAGACGGTGGCGTTCGGGGTCGCTTTCCACCATGCAGGTACGACGCCATCACCCTTCCACAGTAGTATTGTTTCGGCACTAAATGATTACACGTACAGGGTGTCTACCATCCGGGGAAACTGGAACTAGCCGGGAATTTGAAGTGATCGAGAATAAGTCGGGAATTTGATAAATTAAAAAAAGATATCAAAGAAAATGTTATTTTACTCAAAATATGAAATATAATGATCATTAAATCAGTAAATTACAATGTGATTCAAACTGTCTTTTTTTTTTGTAGCTGTGTAATATATTTTATAATTTTAATAATTCCTAATAGATCTTATGTTAATACTTAATACAAATAAAAAACTGTTTATTTAAATTTTAAAACATATTGTTATTCATGAAAAAGATTAACAAAGAGGAGGGCGAGGGGGAGATACAAGGGATTTGACATACTTTTGAGTCGGGAATTTTAGGAAATTATTAGGAGAAAAGTCGGTAACTTCATTGGTAAAGTTAAGTAGCCACCATGATGTATTGATATCATGTCACACATAATATACATTTCCATTATGCCAATGTCTTTTCTAATTAAATCTACAGTACCAAAAGTGTGATCATCTAAATAAATCGTGTGCAACATTAAAAGTCTTACTCATTTCATAACAATAAGAATTACATATAATCAGATCACATAACCATGTACAAGTGCACAGTAAGGCATGCACGCGTCGTCATCATCGTCATAAAACCCAGTTTTGTCCACATCCGCATAATCATTTAAACTCCGGTATCACTATAATTGATGCCCATTCGCGGGACAATAAAATACCATATTGTTATAATTGGCGCCCAACGTGGGGCAATATCACAATAAAATCCATATCATATCGTCCATGTCCAGGTTTCAGAATTGTATGTTAAATCAGTCACTGAAGACTTGTGATTTTAAAAGCATTCATGTCTTCACTTTTCCAGAGCCTTTTTACTTTCTCTTGACACCCAACACATCGAGTTTGACTATTTTAAATGCTCCTACCCTTCAAACCCTACCCTTTGATAGACTGTCCTGGCAGCTTGATATATATAATGGGGGGAGGGCGGTCAAAGTGACACAAATTTAATTTATCATTCATATGCCATAGGAAAAAAATGTTACATATATATTTTATTTATTTATTGTTTTCATTTCATGCTTATTACCACTATCTTTTCTAATCCTCAAACTTGCCACTGTCTTGAACATCTTTAATTTACCATATAAGACATGTATCAAAATTAACAATCTCCAATTAAATGATTATATAATTATTGTTTTTTCACACACACATTTTCAATTTGCCATTCACTTTTGATATGCGATTGAAACAACCGATGCCCTCAGGTCTGACCTTGGACGAGAGGGACATAATCGAGGGTAGTTTCCGTAATGGCACGCTCCGCGTACTGGTGGCCACCTCCACCCTGTCCTCCGGTGTAAACTTGCCGGCACGAAGAGTCATCATTAGGTCGCCAGTGTTCCACGGACAATCTCTGGAGGCACAGACCTACCGGCAGATGATTGGACGAGCCGGTCGGATGGGCAGGGACACCGCCGGTGTGTACCGTCATGTCCCGGTGACAAATTTGGGGATTAAAACACAGTACCGTATCTTAAAATTATTGTTAGCTTCTATTGTTGAATCATTCTAGGATATATAGCCAAGCTATTATATTTGTTAATCGCGGTTATATTATTATTATTATTATTATTATTATTATTATTATTATTATTATTATTATTAGCACCGCGTCTTACTACCCGTTCGGGTTACGCTAATGTGTAATGGTAGGGTGATTGTGAGATGAAATGGAGGACCTACAGTTTAACGTGGAATCCGAACCACGGTGGAGGCCTGGCATTCCTCACATTCACAAGATGTCTTGTCAGAGGTGAAGGAAGGGTTTTGTAATCAGATAAATCTGTGCCGGGACCGAGGATTGAACCCCGGCCGCCGGCACAGAAGTCCGACACCTTACCCCTAGACCGCCAGGTCACCTAATCGCGATTATAATCGCATCCAAATATCATATTCTGAGCGGACTTAGAGGGAGTACATGAGATAGCAGAGGAAACAAGACTGAAATTTATGAACACATAATGAGGATGGAAAAGAAAACGATGGAAATGAAGTAGGTAGGAAAAAGACCGCAAGGGAGGCCAAGAAAGAGATGGGAGGAGCAGATAGCATAAAGTGTGCAAGTAAGAGGATAGGGATGGAAGAAATTAAAGAAGAAAGAATTGAGGAAGGATAAAGGAAGATGGAGGCATTTTACTAAAACTTACCCGGTCACAGGCTGTCAAAAGTCGGTTATGCTCATCATGTTTTAGTTATATATCTACCGCTATTACTTTTGAAATAGAACGATAATTATTTATTTACAAACTTTTTGATTTTGCTCAGGTGAAAGTTTCCTGATGTGTCAGAAGTCTGATCAGAGAGTGGCTGAGCTGCTAATAAGGTCCGAGCTGCAGCCTATAAAGAGTTGTTTGGGGGAAGGGCGCTTGTCCGCCAGTCTCAAGAGAGCCATCTTGGAGGTACAAAACAAACACATTAGAAATAAATTACAACAGGTATATCATATTTTGAAGTGGTATTATAGTCGGAAGAAGTTACAGGAAAGGTGGATAGAAACATTTAAAAGGGGGATGAACACAATATGGCCTTTACAATGAAAAGAAGATAGAATGAAACCTAGGTCGGGGGATTGGGCGGTGACAATCAATTTTCTTTAAGAGTTAACCATTACCTCTTTGTCCATTGGCAGCAGTGTAAAGTGTGAACTGTGTTCTTCTTTTCATTGGAAAGGCCATATTGTGTTCGTCCCCTTTTTATATGTTTCTATCCACCTTTCCTGTACCTTCTTCCAAATATAATTCCAATTATTTTAGTGTTTATAATCATTAAATAAGTTAATATTACAGCTGCACGCCTCTAGCGGTATTTAAGTGTAACTTTGCGGCGGCGGTGTTTCAGGTGATAGCGAGTGGGGTTGCGTGCACCCCGGAGCAAGTACAGCAGTACGCCAACTCTACCCTCCTGGCCGTCACCAGCTCGGACTTGGCCAACCCTCTGGTGACGTGTGTTACGTTCCTGTCGGACAGCGAACTGATCAGACTTCAGAAGGCAGGAGAAGAACAAGGGGCGGAAACCACCCGATACGTGGCCACCCCTTTGGGTCGGGCCTGTTTGGCCGCATCGCTACCCCCGGATCAAGGCTTGGACCTTTTCAGGGAACTCAGTAAAGCTCGGCAGTGCTTTGTTCTGGAGAACGATCTTCATATCATATACCAGGTTTACGACTTTATGACTTTATGACTAACTTCAAACTTACAATATACTAGGGATGTTTGATATTCACGCTTTCCATTCGAAGCAAAGCCGAATCAAATATCCAGAAGCCAAATCAAAGTTTGAAAATAATTAGGGGTGTGCGAAGTCCACTTTTCAAATTTGAAGCGAACACGAATTGAATATACGAAATATTCTCAAAGGCTAATTGAAGTTTGAATATTTTATTCTTGGAAAATATTTATTGCACAATTGTTTGTAAAATTTTGTTTGAATCTGACAAATCAAGTTATTATTACAACGTGCAATTCAATTATTTCAGATTTTTTACATATGAATATTAATTTGCAATGTACAAAAAAAAATCTCAGAATTGCTATAATTGAACACAAATTGATTATCTTAGCTGTCTATGTTTTTATTGGTGAAGTTTCAAAGCCGAGGTGTTTTCGAAGCGAAGTCGAAGTTTCGTACACCCCTAAAAATAATATTATATTGTAACCATACTCTATGTATTTTATAAATGTGTATTATTGCACAAATGTACATATTTTGTCCAATATTGGTAAATTATATTAATATGTTATTCGTTTAGGAAAAATTACAATTTTTTTTTGTCATGTGCACAACAACAAAAAATGAAAAGAAATGTAAGATTTTTATTTTGGCTATCAATATTTTATTGGCGCTGCATTGTATTTGTAAAAGTTAACAAATTTCCCAAGTGAAATTGAAGTTGAAATTAAACTTTAAAGATTGTGTTAACTAAAGCACTTAACATAATGATGGGTTAATAGAATCACCTAAAACCACACTTTTAATAAAGTTTGAATTACTCTAATCTCACTATTTGAAAGTAAAAAAATAAAAAAAAATAACACCAAACAGCTATATTTGAAAGTCGATAAGTAATATTATCCCCATCTAGACTCAAACCTAAGGTGTTTGGACAGTTAAGCAATAGTGATTGACACATTTGTTCTGAACATGAGGTTCTAATCCAGATAACTTTAACAATCCTTGCAGAGTGTTTAAAATGGAAATAATAAAGTCATATTTGTATTTTATTATTAATACAAGCACATACAATGGTGGCATCACTGACCCAGTCACTTTATGACTTAAAAAAAAGCTTCACTTAATTTTTTTTATACCAAATCTCAAACAGGAATGTCTGGAAACTCACGAAATTTGACGATCAGCTTTTGTTTAGACTAGTCCTTTATTGTTTATGGCTAGAATAAGCCTATTGTTCAGTATGAATAGGGGCGGTATGCAAGAACATTAGCGCACTATTGCTCCATCTTCTAACCTATGATGACGCAACCAAACCCACACTATTATTGATTCACCCTAAACCGAGACCTGATGTAAACAAAGCCACGTGGAAATCTATGCCTCTGATTTGCTACTGAACCGACTTCAATAGTATCCTCTCACTAAATAGTCCCTCCTTTGTTTTGTATCAAACTTGTTTTAAAATAACATTAGAAAAGTACTATAACAAAAATTATCCTTTAAGCTTTGCAGGCGCTATTCGAATACCAACAAACTCCTGACACAGCGCTGAAGGACTAAGTTTCATCTTGTATTCAACTTGCATGATTAGTTTATTATCATTCATTTATGTTATCTTATTTTGCCCTTTCAGGTGACACCGTACAGCGTGGCTTCACAGTGGGGAAACTTGGATTGGCTACAGGTAACTTTTAAATCAAGTTAAGCTTGATTCACACACTCGTCGAAAAAATAGAAAGAACCTGTGCAGTAATTCACACACTTTAAGTGGACTAATGATCCATTGCAATGCTTTAAAACAGCTGATTATAACATATTTTATTTTCTAAAGTAGCCCCGTGGCTTCTTTGGTGCTGACTGACAGCTCACAGCCGAGAGCGAAAAGGTTTGAAAAGCTGCCAGACCAAGTTATGTATCCCTACTCCGAACTATATGATCTGCAAAAACATGTGTTTAGTAGCTGTCACTTCTGACAGTCAACATTTAGGTATTATACCTAAATGTTGACTGTCAGCTGTGAGCTGTCAGTCAGCACCAAAGAAGCCATGGGGCTACTGTATATACCTAAATGTTGACTGTCAGAAGTCAGCTGTGAGCTGTCAGTCAGCACCAAAGAAGCCATGGGGCTACTGTATATACCTAAATGTTGACTGTCAGAAGTCAGCTGTGAACTGTCAGTCAGCACCAAAGAAGCCACGGGGCTACTGTAGTGGATAAACATATATTTTGGATCACAGTCTCGATGGTTGTTTACAAATTATGACACTGTGTCAATATATCGATACACGCTTTACATTAACGAGTTATTTCAAATCTCCTCACAACGACCAACGAAGATTGTCTTGCTAGCTTCTGGCTGTAGAGCGCATGCGTTGACAAATGCACACGCACACTAATTTGAGATGGTTAGTTCTGAGATTTGATTGGTTTTCCTGTCACTAACATCTCGAGCAGAGGAGACAAAGCAGAGAAGAGTCAAACTTCAGCAGAGCAGCTCGCGCCGATTAAGCGGAAATCTTGGGATTGGCTTGGAGCGTGTCACATGGCCACGTTTCTGTTCTGCGCTATTCTTTTGGCAACTTATGAATCCACAGTTGTTATCACAACATGCAATTCACTTAAGATTTTTTTGGTAAAAAGTATTGATCTGTAATGTACACAACAGCCCAGCATGGCATCAATTGAACATAAATTAGTTTTTTAGGTGTAAGCAAAGGAAAAAGGGTACAAAACAACTATTTTAATTCAAACATTGTAAAGAGGATATACACTTAAAAGAAAACTGTAGGTCTCCCAGCTCACAATTAAAAACAGACATAATTACGTAATTTTCAGGATATATCAGTCGCTTCTTCATGAGAGGAGGGTAAAACACAGACTGGACTATGGCAGCTCGGCTAAAGTTTTATAAAAAACTAAAAATAAAATTCAAGTAACGGGCAACAACAGAATCTAAGCGACCATGATCAACCTCTAGTCAAGCTGCCATAGTCCATTCAGTGTTTTACTCTCTTCTGCTGAATAAGGGGACTGATATACCCCCAAAATTTCATCATTATGTGTTTTAACTGTGAACTTTGAGGCCTACACTTCTCTGGTAAATATATAGGCCTTGCCCTTCTAGCCTCCTTTCAATGTTTCATTATAAGTGTCAATATTTTTTTATTGTTAAAGCTAAAAATCTTTTTTGTAGTTAAGTCGAAGTTGGATATTTTTACAAAGTCAAGTTAAAGTTTTAATAGTTGTACACTCCCTTAGGTCTTGCCAAGATTTGATCACGAGACATTCCTCACTGGTAGTCCATATTTTAATAGCAGTGCTTTTATTGATCTGTCATAGCAGAATCACACTGTGGTAGTGGCATACCCACTGGGGGGCTTGAAGGGGCAAAGAAAATATCAGGTGATCAGAAATAGTATCTATATCAATCACCAAATATATTTATTTCATATGAGTGGACTATATTTCCTGGAATCAAAGTGGGATATCTTCACGCTCTGAAATTATTATTCTTTGATCAGTGGGGTTAACCCTTTACCTCTCTTTCATATAGTATTATTATTATTATTAGCACCGCGTCTTACTACCTGTTTGGGTTATACGCACTTACGCTAATGTGTAATGGTAGGGTGATTGCGAGACGAAATGGAGGACCTACAGTTTAACGTGGAATCCGAACCACAGTGAAGGCCTGGCTCTTTCATATAAATGATCAAGTTAACAAATACCAATTAAAAAACTTCCGAAAAAAGCTTCTAGATAAAACAAAAAAATTTCCCTCCCACTTTGCGATCCTGCGTACGCGACTGCTCCGAGGTAACATGTTGTATCTGATACAGGTGTTGACTATCTGGGAACATCTTCCAGTCAGTATGAAGAGAGTCGGAGAACTGGTGGGTGTGGAGGAGAGATTCATGGTCCGAGCTATGCGGGGGACTCTAAATGTCCACACTTCCAAACAGGTAGCACCACTTCTTTATTCATATTATTTTATTTTAAATCATTTTCCATTTCCCCTAACTTCAATGTATAATTAATCTCAGAGCAAGACGAGTTTAGCGAGTAAGTCTGAATATTAGGGATGGATTCTCGAATCCTTGAGGATATTCCAGATTCGAGGAGTTGATAAAATCTTCTATTCAAGACTCAAATCCTTTTAAAAAAACTGTAATTTATCAAAGTGAAATTTGTTTGAGAGCTTTGATACTGCTTATTGGGTGTTCAGAACAAATTATAATTATAGGATCAACTTAACAACCAGACCCCAGACGAGTAATTTAACACTTAAATGAATGTATGAATGTTATAATTAATGGCTTGTAGGAAAGAACGTTAACATTTAGCTACTATTTGTATCTAATATTAATGGAGTAAACCATTGTTTGTGTACTATGTACTTTCTTCTTCTTTGTGTTTGATAAAGGCAACAAGGCTGAAATATTATGATATTTGTGTTAAAATGTGTGTGTGACTACTTCTGCTATAGAAGACAGAAGAAAGGAAGAAGATGTCACCTTTGTGCATTGGACTCTTCCCACATTTTTCCTCTTTCCCTAGGTGGGCTTTCTTCATCAAATTTACTCTTAATAATTTATTTTTCCTTTTTCTTTAGTTTTATCACTTTCCTTTATTATAAAATAATATTAATATATTGTATTTATATTTCCTCTTAGGTTCACAATGTTTTCCAAGAAGTGGATTTGGATTTGTATAGTAGTGTTCAACCCAATGCTACTAAATACTATGTTATAAGATTGTTTTTTTATCTTTTGACCTACACCTCTGTTGACACATGCACTCTTATATTACTACACGGGCAGTCATTTTATAAGAATCATATTGTTGTTGGCATAAAAAAAAACTAGTTGATATTCAGGTGTCAAGAATTTTGAGTCCCTTAGATAGGTGAAGTATTGACCTTTTTGCGGTAGGAGCGTATATCAAGATCACCAAGAAAGAAAACTTGGCGATACAAACGACAAATAATGAACATATTTAACAATTAATATGCCTGATAGCTGAATGATTATACAATAATGGAAATTGAGGGTTTGAGAAAGAACAGCCAAGTGAAAATGTAAATTATGAATAAATTAAGAAATATTTGCCTCTTTCCGGTGCGATTCTCTTCTCTTTTACAGGGTGTCTATTAAGTCACGAAAGTCATAAAAAAAAGCCTCATGAAAGTACCTGAAAAGTCACGAAAGTCATAAAAAAAAAGCCTCATGAAAGTACCTGAAAAGTCACGAAAGTCATAAAAAAAAGCCTCATGAAAGTACCTGAAAAGTCACGAATTTTCAATATTTTGTCCATAAAGTCTCAAAAGATATTTTTGTTTGAATTTCTCACGGATCGTGACAACGCAAACGCATTGAATGTCAAGCCACCCACTACCCATGATGCCATGGGTGTTGGCCTGATTGTTTTAGCCGTGATACCAAGGACAAGTTTAATGTTCACCATCTAGTTAAAGTCTAATGTTGCATGTGGGTGCATTATGCCCATATATGCATTATATGTTGTTCGACCGTTTACGGAAGGAATTTTGTGGTAAAAAAAAAGTCACCAAAAAGTCACATATTTTTGTTTCTCCGACTCTGTAGACCCCTGTTTCACTCTCAGTTTGGATTGTGTTATGTTTTCATATGTGGACCTATCATTTCACTACAGGTCCTCTTTCATGTGTGATTCAGGCCCACAAGCTGTCTATACATCGCCGTTTTTACACAGCCTTAGCGCTACAGGACTTGGTAAATGAGGTCCCTCTGAATGAGGTCGCCGCAAAATTCATGTGTTCACGTGGCATGCTGCAGTCCTTACAACAATCTGCTGCAACTTTTGCAGGTCAGGAAATTTGCAGTTTAAATAAGGAACATGTTTTAAGAGACTTTTTCTTTTCTTTTTAATATTTAATGAAAATTAAAATTAAAAACTTTTGGGGTATGCTTATATGTATAGAAAAAAGTTTTCAGAATTGGGGAATTAAAAAAAATAACAACAAGAATTTGGTATTTTACCCACTTCGGTGGCCACGTAGTCTAACTTGCTACTCTCGAAGTGGACTAGATTGCCAATGACTGGGAGACCAAGGTTCGAATCTCGGTCAGGTGTACTGAGGGTGGTTTTTACAAAATGGTTTTTCACTCTCTATGTAAAGGTGGTTGCACTTCCTCTAAATATAACCTTCATAATCCCTAAAACCACTGGTGTAATTAGTACATAAGATTATAGGTTGAATGATTTGTAAGACCTGGTGCTAAAAAAAATGGCTTTAATATTGAGCAAAGGACAGATGCAACAAGACTCGAAATACAAACAGAAATACAGAAATAACGAATGTTATTAAACCAACCAAACGAGTAAAGAATATGATTATTAAAACTAGAATAGGATTGAACATCTTTATACTCAGAGCACTTTTACCAATTACAAAATTGTGATATAAATTCGAGTCCTTTATAATTGTGTTCAAGATATATTTTGAGTTTTTTTATACAAAGCTTTACTCCAAGACCATTGAGGACTACTTCACTGTATTACCGCAGCTAGTATCAACTCGGTATGCGCTCATTCGTACAGTTGTAATAGCACTATTGGCTGAAAAAAGCCATCGACTGGGTGTGCTATCTGATAGAGCATGATCTTAATTAACAATAATAATAATATTTAGCACCGCGTCTTACTACCCGTTCGGGTTATACGCTTTAACGCGTATTTACGTGGAAGGAGAGTGGAAAACCATTTAGGAAAAACCACCCTCAGTTCACCCGACCGAGATTCGAACCTCGATCTCCCCGTCCTCAGCAGTCGAGCTCAACACAACAAGCGCGTTAGCCAACTACGCCACCGAGGCGGGTGTGATCTTAATTGATCACACATTTGTAGCCGACGATTTCTACACTCCATCACAGATTCTGCCATAAAATATTAGTGGGGAATGACCCTGGGCATAGGACAATTCTTGGATATCTCAATGGTTAGAGCATTGGTGTACTAAGCCTAAGGTCTCAGGTTCGATTCCTGTGTTCATTCATAATTTTTCAATTTAATGAATATTGATTTACAACGTAAAAGCGTTGTAATTTCAACAAAATATCTAATATATAGGTATGGTAACTGCATTCTGCCGACGTCTGGGCTGGTCAAGTTTCGAACTCATGGTCTCCCAGTTTCAAGACCGACTTCAATTCGGTGTCCACCGCGAGCTGTGTGACCTCATGAGACTTGACGCTCTCAACGGCCCACGGGCGAGGGCCTTATTTGAAGCGGGGTTTACGACCATCGCAGAACTGGCCGCCGCAGATGTGCCGTCTATAGAGAATGCTCTACACAAGGGCGTACCTTTTCAGACGTGAGTCGGTTTGTTTGACGGAGTCACATAATATCCCGCGCAATTTTGTTTCGGATTGTGACTGAACACATTTTATGGCAGGTAGAGATGTGGTATCGAAAGGTAAGTATCTATAACAGTAAGTATCGATATTGAAATTTTAATCTGAAAAAAAAAAAAGTTTTTTAACTAAATTTGTTGTTTGTATATACTATCATGATAGATTATTAACTATTGACAAATAATAGGAGAATGAAAACCCTGCCCTGCTTCGTCTGCTTAAACAACGTGCTTAAACATTTCTACTTCACCCTGCCATGCTTAAACAATGCGCATAAAAATTTCTACTTCACTCTATCCTGCTTCCTCTGCTTAAACAACGCGCATAAACATGTCTACTTCACCCTGACCTGTTTCGCCTGCTTGAACAATGCGCATAACATTTCTACTTCACCATGCCCTGCTTCATCTGCTTAAACAACGTGCATAAACATTTCTACTTCACCATGCCCTGCTTCGTCTACTTAAACAACGCGCATAAACATTTCTACCTCACCATGCCCTGCTTCGTCTACTTAAACAACGCGCATAAACATTTCTACTTCATCATGCCCTGCTTCATCTGCTTAAACAACACACTTAAACATTTCTACTTCACCATGCCCTGCTTCGTCTACTTAAACAAGGCGCATAAACATTTCTACTTCACCATGCCCTGCTTCGTCTGCTTAAACAAATCACATAAACTTTAACACTTTTTCTGCTTGGGGCTCTCTTGTTCAGTGAGCTTTACAAATTGTTTAGTTTGGGATGACCGTGCTCATTGATAAAGCGGTATTAGACTGGTCACCTGTCAGGTATCTGGCTGTATTGATAAATAAAGATAAAAGAACAGCTATGAATTAATATGAGCTAGAAGAGATTGAGTGCTAGAGTTGCAGAAAATGAGTGAGAATTGATAAATAGTGCCATCGGTTCTTCTTCCACAGTCCACCCTAGTAAACATTTAATCCCGGCATGAGTAACGATAGCAATAAAGCTGTTTTTTCCGATACTGATTTGAAACCGGAGTGTCGGTACTAAAATCAGTAAATGTACCGGAAAAAAAGTATTGAGTAAAAAAAAATACTAGTATTGAAAAGAAAATATCGATACTTTTAATTTTTTTCACATCCCTAAATTTCAATAGAGGTGAGGTGGGTAGGTTGTGGGTCATAGGTGGGG